>SJOL01006682.1:387648-404706 GCA_004794785.1 Opisthorchis felineus
CGTGGTTGTTTTGTCGTATGAGCAACTTAGATAAGCAACAGCCTGTGCAAATGATTTTAATACGAGACGGTGTAAGCGTCAAATTTGCAGCGACCGTGCAACGCTGCAACCGGTATCCATATACTACCAACTGAGCTCTTAGTTGCGTCTGGACATCATCAAATTGCAATGTTTTCTGTACTATAAAAGGTGTCCCGGCATCACCCACAGAGAATCTCCAGTAATTTGTTTAACGGAAGGAAATCTAGAGGTTTCAGAACTGCCCTAATATTATGTTTTGTCTCCTCCGAAGGGAAGTGGAATTTTTCAATGGTACCGCGCAGTTGGGATGGTCAAACTGAGTCCACAGAGGTCCGAAAGAACCGAAGGAGGGACAAAATGCTTTGTGGCCTTTTGGAAGGATTATGATAGTTTCAATGATAATGGATTATCTTAAGTGGAGCGCAGGTTTTCGATCTTTCTAGCAACAGTAACATGGAGATGGGCAGATGATGAAGTTGGCATGGTTGACAGTGAAACTTTACAGGGTCCCGAAGAAACGTAGATGCCGAAAGTGTAGACTGAGAAGCAGTTCCGTTCAGACGTCCTTGCAGCTGATTTCGCTTGCACACGGTGACGAACACACAGCAGATCATAGATTCGCTGCAATTATAAACCGTGGCATTAATTCAGCATGCGTGGCAAAGACGATTTTTGTGAACAAGTACCATCGATCTCAGTCCAAACCAACCTGTCGTCAAAGCTTCATGAAGTGAGAAACGCATATCTCTTAAGTTTGGCTGTTTGTTCTTTCTGCGTCATCGACAATCTATTGAAACAGAGTCGAGTAACACATCAACCTCCAAGACACTGATTGCTGATGTAAGTTAGCAAGCTGGAAGGCTCCAACGTTGTCCTCAGTTCTTTCCAGCCTGTGGGTACTTGACAAGCAGTTACTCAGCTGTGCTAACCACTGATGCTGTGACAAGATTTGATAGCCAATGTCAGTCATGAAGGGATCCGTCACACAAAGCTGCCGGAACCAGTAAAAACCAAGGAGATTAGGTTGGATTCCGACATGCGTAACGTCAGAAAAGGAATGTGATTAAAAGACAAGCATAACAGAAGTCGACCAGAGTGGCAGAAAACACCAAAACAGATGCAAGTTTCGACATGCTTCTTCGATTCCACTGAGACACAGTTAAGTGCGCGTCACGCGCGATGTAATACGAGATGTGAGATGTGGTTTACTAACCTTGATACATGGATTGAAGCTTCAAAAATCAACTAACCGGCTTTGCCATTTGCATTTTTTGGAATAGTTTGAGGCCAATAATCTCAAAGTACAAAAATGGAGGGGAAATCAAAGGTGAAGGGATAAAATTCCCGGCAATCACTCCCCCTTGGTTATGGGTCCATAACAATCCAGCCGTTTGTATGTAACCGGTAACACATCGAGAACGCGACGACTGTGATGCTGCTAGGTTGCTCAAGTCCAAACAAAGACAATCGAAAAACTAGAAATAGATTCGAATTACGGCAAATCGCTTGGTAGGTCACACCTAACCCAACGGCCACCCTGAGTTCAGCTGTGAACACGAAGGGCTCGACTAGCAGAGCTGACAACAAATCAGGAAGTGATGGCATCAAAAAGTGGTCACCACAGAAGAATTGTGAAGTTGTCTTGTAATGACAAGTTATCCATTTAGTACATAAAAACAAGTCACGTGTAAAGTATCAATGAGTAGGTTGAACACTTCATCAGTACACACAAGCGGTTAGACTTGGTTAAGTGAGGTGCTAATCAAAATCACACGACAATCGACAGGACGCAGGGTGCAGGGGGAAGTATGAACTAACCTTCTTGAAACAAGATTTATAAAGCTATCATAGAGAGGGAGTAAACAATGATACCTCACGCCGAGACACAGTGAAACAATGAAGCACTGAATGTCCGGAACTTACTTCGGAAACCCCATCATCTTCTGAATTGGGACTCCGCAGGGATATAATTTGAACATTTGTGATACGGTATACCTCGTGATCTGGGAGTTTTCCAACAAGAGTACAACCAGTTACCAAAACTAAATAGGACAAGGGGACAGGGCCATTTGAATCTGACAACTGGGAGGCTGGGAGAGTGAGTACTCCGAGACATGCGAAAGCATCGGCCAATTTGGTGAATTGAATTCGTCTGACAGAAAAATCATACGGACGCAAATGAACAATGGCACCTCCTTCGAACAGAAGAGCGCCATCCTGGTTGCGAGTTTCTAAAACAACGCCGGGTGTGTAACTGGAAGCGTCAGGATCAATATCCATGGGTGCCCGCTTGACGGACACTCTGCAGTTTTTCAGTAAGGACATGATTCGCCAGGGCAGTCGTATGTACTAAACTACTAAAAAAATGATCCAACTCGCCCCAGTTTGCATGAATGACAGGCTGTGGAGTGCATCATTTGGTCATGCGATTGGAAACCACAGATAGTGTCACCTGCAATAAAACGAAAATAACATGGGCATGTTAGAGTCATACATTTACGTGCGTGGATTTAAAATGAAGAATAGCCACACTGATTTCAAAATATCAGCCTCAGCTCTTCGGAGTGAACCGGAGGGTGAACCCTTCGGATTGCTAGAAGTGACTTTCCCTAATCACCGTCGTACATATTCATGAGTAATCTAACATTCCGCCAAAAGCTCCAGTAAGAAGGAAGATGTGTAGTATAGATAATCGGTTGACCAACTACTCCGTACTCCCAAAATGAGTTTGAGAAAGCTCACTGGTAAGATGCGAGGCAACCGAACGGAAGGTTCAACCTTCGAACCCAACTACAACCTTCCTATCGCACCTGTCTTGGAGTGGGTAAACCGGCAGTATCTCAGCCATCGTGCTCAGTAACTATGCATCGAAAGATGCTACAGATGAACGATTATTATCGTTTTTGTCCTCTCCATATACTTCCACGAGGGTTGCTACTGATACAGCACTGCTAAGAAGTCTAATTGAATGCCTTTAGTGAACATCGAAAGCAGATATCGAGCACAATAACTGGGTTGGCATACCACCCGTAGCTAACTGGTATAGTTGTGCCTCTGTGTCCCAGTATGGTATGGGATGGGCACAACTAGGCTAGACCGCGTTGTAATGTAGAGGTATGGCCAACGCACCCTCTACCAGGTCGAAATCAAGTTTGATGCTCTAGGATTTGCGTCTCACCTACCAAAGACAGAAGTCGCGATATAAGGGAATCCAGTAACCATGCTACGACAAATGTGCAGCTTGTAAACCTACGTTGGAACAGTCTATTTGGTTTTTGAACATGGATACGACCACTATTTGGTACCAATTCTCTGAAACATGTACACGCCCACACAATGGTGCTTATCCAACGGGACAGGGGGTTAAAAAGTAACAATGAAGAAAGGCGGGTCTCAGCAGTCGCATTTTACCGTATATCCGTCCTCCTGGATGTCACCATTCGATAGATGATATGGCATGGTACTGTTGCTTTCGCAGCTCATGGTTGTGCATGGGCTAAGACACTGTCAGTGAGCCCGAACCTAGACAGCAGGACAGTTAGGGTCCTGTTGTGGCTTGCTGACGGTAGTGCAACTTCTGTGTCGGTCCTTGGCTTCCTGCTCCGCTCACTATGGTACATCAAAAGGCACAGTAGCTTGAGACAGGCTCTATGAGAACCAAGGAAGATTATTACAGCCGTATTTATAGGGTCACCACAGAAAACTCCACACGGTCACTCTAGAATCTTCGTGAAGAAGCGAGAAGCGTCAAGCTGTAGATGCTCGATCCAGATTGGCTGATTAATCAAGGGGTGCATTCATTTGATTTGTAACCCGCATGTGACACACCCGTCCAATCGACGTGATGTTCAGTTAATAGGAACGGCTGGCCTCCGCACAGGTCCGCAAAAAAAGCTTTTAACTCAAAAACCAGCCCGCAAGGCAGCGTGAGACCACGTGAACAGCCCAAGTTTTGGGAAATAAATTGTCATACCTGTTCCCATCTCGAACCCAGGTGGCCCAAGCACTGACCAACCTGGCAAGAGATTCTGTGGACGTTGAGTGGACATACAGCAGTACAGTTAAATGGGTTAATGATGTATGTAAACCGTAGCGCCACAAAAAAAGTCGTCTCTTCGCGATGGGCATCCATCACTGTTCACTGTTTGCAGGATAAGCATGTGCACTCCTAGCTGCTTGTTGCCGGTATGGTTTTACTGCTGATCATGACGACATCTAGTGTTGATAGGGGTGAAGAGACTGGGCCTTACGGTTGTACGAATGTGTACGCGCCTCTGTGACCTACTGAGCTATACTTAGGAGTGTTCCAGCGGCACCCAAAGTCTCTTATATCAAGTTTGTCAATGGTCAGAGATCTCAACAACACAGTGTCCTGGTCCCCAACGTTAGGCGTTGGAAGATTTGTGGTAACATAATCTTTTAAAATGCATACATAATGCACTGGCGTTTACCGCCAAATATCAGGTCAGCCTTTTGACCCGAAGGCTTCAGCCGGACTTCAAACGTCCTTCTGTCTGAGTTTTGGCGGCATACTGATATGTTTCGTATGTCCTTTGTGCGTAGAGGCTACGTTTCTGATCCACAGATCAGTATGGATCGCACTGTCACAGTGTAAACTCTGCCCGCGACAGACAAACTGATGTCGCGTTGGTGTCATAGGTGTCGGAGGTTGGCAAAAGCTGTCCTGCCCTTTCCGATTCTAGAAATAATGTCATCTCTAGCCAGTCCACCGGAACTACAATTGCCCAGGTAAAACAAATTTATCTGTCCCATTGATTGGCTCGTCTGCAAGCAAGAGGTTCGGGGTTGATCCGACCCGGTCTTGTAGCAGCACTGTGCATTTTGCAGGTGTGAAGCGCATGCTAAACCGTGCGGCAGACTTATTTAGGTTAGTTGAAATGGTTTGCATTTTTGAAGGATCTGAATCCGGGAGAGCAGTATCGTTCGCATACTCAGTGTCTGTGAGCGAACTGCTCGGGAGCATTTCGACCCCGGAGGTTCCAGAGGCGGATAGAGGAATTTCAAGCAGCACGTCAATAACAAAGCTAAGCAGGAAATGTGACAGAGGGCAGCCTTGTCTTACACCACTGGACGAGGGGGGACTTAGGGGAAAGCATGCCGTATACTCGCGCCCGTCCACAGGAGTCCTTAAACAGCGCCCTTATAAGGGATATAAATTTGGAAGGGACACCCTTGATCGCCAGCTATTGCCAATGATTCTGACGATCGACAGTCAAAAGCAGCTTTTAGATCAAAAAATGACCAACGTGGGATGTCTGAAGGAGTGGTGCTGATCAAGAATTTGTCTCAAGGTAAAGATATGGTCGATGCATCCTCAGCCAGGGCGAAACCCAGCTTGATTCCCACGAATCTGTCTCTCCCGATAGTCGATCAACCTGCACAAGATAATGCCAGAGAGTACCTTAGATGCGACGGATACCAGGCTGATGCCGCGACATTTTCGCATGACATTCTTGTGCTCTTTTTGAAAACTGGAATGACGGTTGAGAAGCTCCATTCCACTGGCATTCTGTTTTCGTTCAAAACCTTCTGAAGTATGGTGATCAGACTGTTCACCAGGACCTCATCACCTCAAAGAGTGAGGAGTGCAGACCATCCGAACCAGGTGCCTTGTCGCGTTTAAGGATTTCTACGCTGGATTTCAGTTGTTGACGGCGGGCTGGCGTCGATGTTCCATTCGTCCCCGCTTGGTTCTTCAAGGGGTTGTGTTGAAGAAGACCAATTAAACTGTTCATCATCAGCCCATTGCTCAAGAAAACGGTTTCGTGAGTGAATTTCCGTTGCGACTTCTCCGCATATCGGTTCGCCGACACTTGTCTTCTCTTCACGGAGTAATCCAATCAACGGCTGTTGCCTGCAGCGAAAATCTTCTTCGTCTGGGTCTTCGCAATCCACCAGCGGTCTCTGTCATTCTTCAAGCTCTTGGTTATCCAGTGTTTGAGGGACGAGCGTGTGTCATCACGGTCGCTAGTTGCTGGCATGGTCTTCCTGGCAGTCAAATCGGATGTCTTCGACAAACAGTTCTGAAAGCTGAGAGCATTGCTTGTTTAACTCGCCTACATCCAACCCCCAAGCAATCTTCATGCGCAAGACTGTGCGCTTCAAGTAGCATTCTAGCCAGATAAGGTTGATACTCTTGAGCTACTGAAACTTGTCGAAGTTGATGAATGGAGCTGCTCCGCTTCGGCAGGCGTAATGCTGACGGAAAGCGAAGTGATAACCCGGCCCGCACAACGGCATGATCAGGGTCAAGTTGCGTATCCCAGAAGGAACGACAGTCTTTAATTAAGGCTCTCCAGTGGTGACTGATAATCACATGGTCCAACTGAGTCCATGACTGTCTTGTGGTTGGTGACCTCCAAGTAACTCGTTGCGAGTGTTTGTGCTGGACATTCATGCCGGTCAAAAACAGATAATGATCACCACACACGTGAGCCAGTCGATCCCTATTATCCGTATGCGGGGCATCGACTCCAAATCTACCACTTAACTGTGCTTCTCTCGGGTTTAGTAGTCCGAGTTGAGCGTTTAAGTCACCTGCCAAGATTGCTTTATTCATCCTTCTTGCTGACCGAAGTAGTCGCCACAGACATCCGAAAAACCCGTCCTTCTCAATATCAGAACTAGTCTGTCGGGGCGTATGCTTATATAATTAATAAACACCGTTTGCCACATCGACCTGCATTGATCTTAATTGAGCAGACAACCACACAACGCAAAGAAGACTGCTTACTTGGCCCCAGTCCAATAAGGCGCTTTCAGCTATGGGACTGAGTGAAGCTCCCACACCGTAGATACCATTAGCCATTACGTCAGGACCACCAGATACACGAAGAGTGGAATGTGGAACATCAAAGCACGTCCCAAATGGCTTAAGGTGCACGGCCGAGGTGGTTTCTTGTGTGCGTGTTTCGAAGCACAGCGTAGATCGAGAGGGAAAGCAAGGTTTCAGCAAGAGATGCCTGTTGCCCAATTTAACGTAGAGTACGGATATTGAAGGCTGCAGCGTGAATCAAACCTTTTGAGGTTAGTGAGTAACTATTTTGGTGTTATTCTCGGCGATGAGAATAATGTCTAGGGGACTGACAAATGGGTTGATTGCACTGCATCATTCGATGGGTGGGGAGGAATATGGGGGAGGGCTGGTAAGCGAAAAACTGCAAGGGCGAATGATACTTTCCGGTTGCCCACGCCGAAGGGGGTTTGGTTGGAGTATCCCACCTTGAGCCTTTGACTCAAAAGTCTAACCCACAAGGCAGTGGGAGGAGAATGCTATATACTAATGTTGTGGTAAACTGTTTACTTGCTATTCATTAACCTAACTGTGTTTCCTAATGTTTTAGCTGATGTACTGAAATTGTTAGAGGATTAAAGCCAACCATTCGGCAATCTTCATTCTCTATTTCTGGCTCAATCATTCGAGTGCACAAGCTGCAACATCCTTTCGGTGCCTAGCTGCCATGCCACCCGAAGGAAGCACGAGGGCTGGGATACTGCCAGGTTGCCCAAGCCTAGACAGGGGAAGTCGAGTGGCAGAGGTGTAGTTGAACCTTAAGGAACTGAGTTTCAGTCAGTAGGACCATTGCAGCACAGAAGCCCGACCGCCACGACGACTTTAGGTCGGGTAGAGTTTGTGCACTGCATTTTTTAAAAGAACGATTCGCCACACATGTTCTAACCCCCAACATCACACTACGGTAAGATCCATTCTATTTGTGACGGAAGCGAAAACAAGCTACTGCTGACACCTCCCTTTCTATCACATTTTTTTCCTTTTCGTTTCCCCACTTCATTGATAGTACCCTCCTTTTAACCCCATCCATTAAAACTGACGACAATATTCAACTTGTATCGGTTCTGGAAGCAATATCTGCGCTTCGGTCTGCACCTACGGCCTCAGGAATCTCGAAGTCAACCTGCAAATCTCAACAGACGTGTTACCTGGCTGCTTTCAATATTCGCACTCTGAAGCGAGCGTGACAACCGGGTGCTCTTCCTCTTATAGTAGGACAAGTTGAAGTTTATCTTTACTGCTCGAGATAGCTCAGTTAGGGCTCGAAATAGCTCAGTGGTTAAGGCTCCAGCTTGTGGACCGGAAGGTCTGTGGTTCGAACCCAACATCAGCATCTCGACTGCTCCTGCCTAGGCTTGAGCAACATGGCAGTATCCCAGCCCTCGTTTCTCCTTCCAATGGCATGGCAGCTAGACACCGAAAGTGTGCTATAGGTGAACGATTTTTACTCCGTATCGGAAACAAGAATTCAGGGTCCGATTAAAATTGTTAATAGCTCCGTCACTTTTGTCTCACTTCCGGCTGAGCAGCTCCGGCAACTGCGACAGCATCATGGCGGAAGTGTCCTTGCTTCCTTGTTGATTGCACTCTTTGTGTAGTTCGTTTGACAACGTCTGTGATGGAATCACACAAGCGGGAAGTCAATCGTTGCCTGTTTATCGTGTCCGCTCACGCCACAGGGGTTAGTTTTATGACGCCTTGAATGCCTTGTTACAGTGGGCTAAAAATTAGACATCGTTGTGGGTGCCGGGGATATGAGTGCACAAGTGAACGGAATTAGCGCATCTGAGATGCAGCTGGGTGGTTGACTAGGATTGGACTCTGGACGTACGGACAGCGACGAATGAATGCTTTCTTGTCCACTGATCACAAACCGTTTCTAAGCAGCTCTAACTTCCTGAACCACCAGGTTGTCTGGCTACATAGGGCTCTCAAACAACGGCGAGATGGCTCAGTGGTAAGAGCGCGAATTTACTGACAGAAGTCAGTGGTTCGAACCCGACCTCTGCTTCTCGACTTCCTCTGTCGAGGCTTGGGCAACCTAGCAGTATCCCAGCCCTCGTGCTTCCTTCGGGTGGCATGGCAGTTAGGCACCGAAAGGGTGCTACAGCTGAACTCCAACAGCGTGCATGCCATGAACATCGTTATTAATCAACCGTGGCTGTCGTCCCTTTCCAAAACAATCGTGTGAATTCCGATCACATATTCGCCCGGAGTTGTTTCCCTCTTTGCTCTTCGGGTTCGCACAAGCAGGCGTACTACTCGCTCAGCAACTGAAAGGCTCGAAGACCCTAAAGTTGAACGGATTTATCAGAACCGCCTTGTGGAGTCTTTCCCAACTGCTCCGCCATCGGACATCAACCCGCACCGTAACGAGATCGCCACATCTCTCCGGCACCGCACGGTACAGCCAGCATCACTGAAGTGCTCACCATCGGATTGAACAATGGCACTGTTTAAATCTCGCAATCTCCCCAATGGTCCAGAACATAGTTCAATCCAGCGAATTGTCAAAATCAAGTGAAAGTCGGAGTGCGCTCTGACCACGAGGACTGGTTTACACGGAAGGCTAAGAAACTAGAAGATTCGAAGAATGCCGGGAACGCACAAAGATTACTTCGGTTGGTCCATGTGACCAGTCCCCAAAAACCACCTGTGAGCGAAACCATCAACGATCAGACTGCGGCGACCATCTTTAGTAAAGGTCTCCCCAACTGCTTGGCCGAGTACTTGGACCAAGTCTCGTGGCCATCTGCTGCCACTCAATCGGACTCTCGAACTGCACCAGAGCTTTGGACAACGAGCCTGGAATCCCCTACTCCCTCAGAGGTTTATGGATGCATATGGATGCATATACTCTATCAAGTGCCACCGAACTCCTAGTCTGGATGACCTCACATCCGGCACTGTTCAAAGATGGGCGTGAGGTCCTTAGTCAACGCTTACCTGATCTGTTATGGAAAAAAGAAGAGTCCCATAAGACTGGTGAGAATCGGTTAAAGTGACGGCTTTTGAAAAGGAGGCCGTTGTGAATACGGCGACCATAGAGGGAACAGTTTGACTTCAGGTATAATGAGACCGAGAAAGTCCAGCGGCTAAGGCGCAGAACTCATGACTCGGGTGTCCGTAGCTCAAAACTACGGCTTATGATTGCTCCCGTTTGGGTTTGGATAACTTGAAGGTATCTCCGCCCCCGTGCTTACTTCGAATTGCACGGTGGCTGTGCACAACAGGGTGCCACGGATGAAAGATCATTATTTTGTTGTCTATTTCCAGTTGCAACGACACCCTAAGCGTTAATTGTCCACGTAAGGCCATGACACTAACAACTAACAATACTATCATGCCACATCGGTCGTCGCGTGGTTTCACCAGCCGGGTCGCCATACTTGCTGAATGCAGCATAGATGATAAGCGAAAAGATGCTACTGCTGACGCCTTCCTTTTAAACTTTCGCGTTTTACCTCTTCTACTCTACTCCACCCAAATTTGAATACTTTCTCCGCAGGTCCCAGCACTATGACTGACCTTTTTGCTCACCGTTGATTATACTCAGCTGAGGCTTTTGTACGTCCGACTTCAGCAACAACCCTAAACACTTCGAAGTCCGTTTTCAAACCCTGGAAGCCTGTCTACTCAGCTGCATTTACTGTTCGCACCCTGAAGCAAGCAGGACTACAGGTGACTCTTGCTCGTACGCTGGATTCCCTCTGCATTGATGTATACTGTCTGTCAGAAACAAGGATGCAGAACACAAGTATTGTGATTGAACTGACTACACCCCCGCTCTCTTCCAGGTTCCGGCTGCACATATCTGATGATGCAGCTGCAGCTGGATATGCTGAGGTGGGTATTGTAGTAAGCGAACGAGCGGAAGCATTTCTACCTGATTGGGCACCTGCTGACAGTCGCCTTTGCGCGGTTCGTTTGGCAACGTATGTGATAGAATCTAGGGAAAGTGAGGTCCTACGCACCCTTGTGTCTGCTTACGCCCCAACTGACTGTAGGTCTGAATCTGTAAAAGAAGGTTTCTATGACGCTCTAAGTGCTTTTTTACAACGGGCTAAGAGCTCAGACATCGTTGTGGTTGTTGGTGACATGAACGTTCAGTTAGATAGACTAAGCGCTGCTGAGGCCCGATTGGGTGGTCGTCTTGGATTAGACAACAGAAGCACGGACAATGGAGATCGCCTGCATCAGATGGGTGCCGATCACAGACAGTTCCTTTGCAGTACCAATTTCCGGAACAGCGGAAATCTCTTGACAACGTGGTGCCCACCAATGAACCATCCCCGAATCCAAATAGACCACATCGTCATTTATCGGTGGTGAGGGTCAATCACCGCCCGTCACTCCCACTGGAACACCAGCGTGGACTCCGGCCATGCGCTTGTTCACTGCTGCTTTTCATTGCACTTTTCAGGTCTACGCAAAACTCCCACACCTCGCTTATCCATCGAGAAGCTACTGGACTCAGAAGTCAAACGAAACCACCAGAACCGGCTCCTCAAACGCCCGCCGGATGGTCCAATGTTGGCTATCAACGGTCACCGGGGATAAAGATCTAAAGCACTACTCAAAGCCGGATTTCCTGTTTGCGGTACAACCCAACCAAACTTGTCCAAACATTTGGTCTCTGATGGGACAATGTCTTTGCTGGAGGCCCGGCGATAGATTCCCCTGGATGAAACCACAACTCCAGCCGTCAGATCATCCGCTGCCAGGTGAAACTGAGTGTTCGAGCAGACCACGAAACTTGGTGAATCCGAACAGCCGAAGAAATTGAAGATGCAAAAAATGCTGGAAACGTCTGCAAGCCGTTCCACTTGATTTGATCGATTGGTCATCCGAGGCCTCTTGTCAGTGAAATTATCAGGGATCAAAATATCTCCCTGACATCAAGCAAAGCAGAACGTTTGGACCGGCGGGCACAATACTTCGAACAGCAATTCAGTTGGCCAAATGATACCTACAACCTGGACTGCCGGCATTCAACAGAAAAGCGGACTGTTAATATGAAGGCAGCCTTCAACCTCAGATGTGTCCGATTGTATCTCTCTACTCGAGCGTTATCATGCTGCTGGCCCTGGCGACCTTACACCTGCTCTGTTCAAGGATGGTGGTGGTTTTCTCAGCCAGTGCCTATTTGGGACTATCTGGGAGAAAGAGACCGCCCCAGAAAACTGGGGTGAATCCATGTTCAAAAAGAATGAATGTGGCAACCACAAGCGTGTTAGTTTGACTCTTGTTGTAACAAGACTTTTGGCGTCACTGATTTTTCGTCGTCTTATGGAGGCACGCAAAAACTTGACCAGTGAGAATCAAGCGGGATTTCGACAGGGTAGAGGCTGCGCTGATCACATCTTCACACACCGTCAAGTGTTAGAGCAGCGCCACATGTACAGACGACCTACAATCTTGGTATTCCTCGGCTTCAATGGTGAGTTTGATTCCGTTTATTGGTCGGTGCTGTTAACTACGCTTGCTCAACATGGTATGCCCCAGAAGTTTGTGAACATAATCCAATACCTATATTCACATACTTCTTGGCGTGTGAGTGTATGGTGGGCTCTCCAAAAGCTTCCCTACAAATCTGGTGTCCGACAGGGATGTCCACTCTCTCCGTTCTTGTTCAATTTCTTCATTGATGAAATAATGAGGGGAGCGCTGGAAGGTCATCAAAACCTCGGTGTTCAGATTGTCACTGGTGAGATCCTTGTCGATCTTGTAGTAACGGTATTTTCCTCAGCTTAGTTCTCGGTCTGAGCCTCCCGAGCTAGCGTTCACGTAAAAGCAACCGCCAAAGGTGCACAACTTATACTAACGCCCAAAACGGAGTCAAGAACACTTGTACAGCGTGTCATATATATAATGCAAGCGGCGACAACCTTCTGGAAATTGACGCCTTCTGGATGCGCCATTGGCAACCGGCATTCGGCCAATACTGGGTCATGATTGGTCGTTGAGTCCAGACTTTCTGAGGCGGAAGAGGATCCATGTCTCTGTCAGAGCCCGACGATTTGAATGGGAAGTGACTACCCGAACTGCTGCTTGAATTCTTCTGCCCCGCAGTTCAAACGTTCTCCATTGCTGAACACCAGAGGGTTATGTGGTGCTTGATGGTTTTGCTGATAAAAGTTTCCGAAGGCCCGTTGAAGGAATCAAGTGAAACAACCTGCGGACATTTCCAGCATTTTCCGTTTCTTTTATTTCTTCGAACTCCTGGATCCGCCAAAATCCCCGGTCTCTGAAGACACTCAGTTTTACCCGGCGTCCGATGATGTAGCTGGAGAGAATCTGTCCTTCGGCCTCCAACAAAGTCACATTCCTACTAGAGATATAATGCCTGGAAGAGGTTGGCTGGGTTGCATAGAGGACAGAAGTCCTCGTATCGAGTACAGCTCTTGAATATGTCTGTCCGGTGGTCGTCATCCTCCGACATCGGACCAGCAAGCAGGCATTGTAGTAGCTGGCTTTGATAAGTCTGCCCTATTTCGGGGTCCAAGAGATACCCAAAGGCTAAGCGAGATGCACGTGCTCCACGCAGATCTGATAGGCGTAATGAAAAGCAGTTATGGTCAAGAGCATGACTGAAGCCCACGCAGGTATCCCATAAAGGGCGGAAGACGGTAGTTGATCCTCGCCACTGGTGACTGATTACAATGTGATCTATATGGGCTCGGAGCTGGCCCGTTGGTGGGCCGTACGTGGTTCAACGAGTTCCGTTTTTGCGGAAGTTGTTACTGAAAAGGAATGGTCAGGGTCCAGCATATCTGAAACAGGCAATCCCCATTTTCCACGTATCTAGTATTTAACCTAAGATGACCACCTGAGCCCCGGCTAAGCTTGCCAACCAGTGTGTTCATGCCACCAGCGCCCACAAAGTTGTCTGGGATTTTAAGTCCGCTATAAAATAACGTCTGGAGCGTCATATGACTCATATACAAACCGTCTGACACATTCAGAGGTACAGTCCAGTAGAGTAAGTAAGGAACAATGGACTCCCCTCTTCTCAACGTTTTTCACGGACTGTGCCAACCGAACAGTGCAGAGGAGACTATCGACGGTCATCCAATCGCGCAAGGACGCCTCCGCAACACGGCTCAACATAATTGGCCAGCCGTCGTATCCACATGCAGTGGCCTCCAAAGTTCTGCAGGTGCGCACCCGGAAGCGGAAAGATGGCGAAAGTGTAATCAATTCCATTGTAACGACAGGCTGGAAATTCGGACGCCTCCTGGGGACGGCGCTGGCACCGGGACGCGTATGACCGTTTGGTCCACATTTTCAACCAATCAGAACACGGCTATTTGCTGAACCAGTTAGTAGTCCCATCTTGTGACCAGTCATGTCCAACTTAGGCTTATTGACCGCTACGGCGTCCAAAGACAAGAGGTGAGGTAGTTAGGGTGTAGGATTCCGCCTAACACTAAGAGTGATGCGAAGCGAACATGCTTGTCAGTTCTGGTGTTTGGATTTGCGAACACGGTACACGCGACCGAATGGAATGTTGGGAGAAGGAATACGTGAAAGTGCAAGAAGTGAGGCGCCATTAGTAATCTCCTTTCTCTTGCGCTAGCTGCTGTATACAGCACGTAAGGTGACCCTTCTGTGGCATCACTCAGTGGCCGGTATGGCTTCAGGGTATTCTTGGTTGCGTAGTATGCTGGCTGGGACATTCCCAGGACATCTATACCTAGACAAAACGGTGGTTGTGGCACTTGACTAGAGTGTCCATTTCAAGGGTTTAACCACAAAACTTTCCAAAGGGATAAGTCGCACAATTCACGACAAGCCGTGCAAACCAAGGCCTAGAAGACCAAATTGCTGTGTTCGTCAAAACTCTCAATCCTCCAGAAACCCTGTGGACTCTAAAGTTATGCTCCCTCTTCACCAAAGCTCAACCATACGGATCAGTTAAGCACCACATCGAGACAATGTTTACTCCCATTCACCGGGATGATGATGATGACGGGGTATGGAGAATGAACTCGGACGATTGGTCTCCAAACCCGTTGGCGAAGCATCTTTCGCCCATGTGCAGAGGGTACGCCAGAAACTGGTTTGGGTTTTTTGATAGGGTGAAGTTGTTCAAACGTTTTATCCTCCTTTCCTGTTCTCTGAGTTAACGCATGTCATTAGATTTTAATTTTTAATTTAAATGTAGCTTATACGCGAGAAAATCCGTCGGGTTGCACTTCCTACCGCAACGTACCTACGTACAACCAAACATGAGCCAGATTATGGCAGTCTGCCCTCCACTAAAGCTATCAGCAAACCATCACAGAGGTGAGCGAAACGGATGTCCGTCGAGTGCCAAATATGGGATGCAAGTTCACGCTTACCCTACTTGGCGGCATTTTTAGTGTACATGTGTGGAGTATGAACAAACAGACTGACTATCCAACTCACCTTATCCCTTCGTCTGCACCGGCTGCCTCAGTTTCATGGGTGCTATGCATTCTACAAATAACAAGGCCCCGGTTAGTAATGAAATCAAGTCCTTGGCTTTAAGTCAGAGAAAACCCGTGCCAATGTTCACTTTTAACCGGCACACTCCAGAACAAACTGGCACTTCCCTGCAGGCATTTGAGGATGCAACCACGAGGATCGTATCAGCCTGGGCGAAAGACCACAACAAGTTTTCATCTCTGAACGAGTACCTGCTGCTTTCCATCCTGGGTCTGCTGGCTGTCACGATGGTAATCAAGCTCTCTGATGCCGCGGTCAAGACCGCCGCTGTTCACATGAAGGAGGCCATGACGATCACCGGGGGCTGGTTTTCTGAAAAGAATACGCCAGAAAAACAGGCAAAATCCCCCTTGTTTCCGTTCCTACAAAATCTGAACATAAGTATCGTCGAAATTAATGGTAAAATGGAAAGTTCTTGTCAACCTTCCTCCTCAGCCGACATACAGAGGACAGTGTAGCCCTCTCTAAGTATTCGAAAAGTTTTTCCGAAGATATAACGTTGAGTAGAGTCTGTTCTAGCGGGAAAACGCAAAACAAGCTCGGCCATGGAAAAAACACCCGACCGCAAAGGTTTTACCAACCCAATGGTAATTGCGGGTTCTTGTGCTCTTGAGAGTATGATTATCCAACTGCCTGAAACGCCGGATTGCAGATTCTAATAAACCGCAGCAGACCCATTGACAGCGATGTTTCGGTCAAGGCAAACCTCTCGAAGACCGAAGATCACATGTGTTAAATTGTCGTCACTTATTCCTTCAGTGGCTAATAAAGACGTGAACGTGTAATCGTCGTCCGATTTACAGGACTTAAGAGGGATTGGGTCAGCCGTGCGGAAGCTCGTAGCCAAGCAACCCAACGGATCAGCCACAAAAGTTCACCTCGAAGGCGGGACCGCTGTGAAAGTCCCACAACCGCTGGTCAGTCAACCGAGATGAGGTTAGCCTCGATGATTCCATTCCATGAGGCAATCTAACTGAAGACAAAAGCGGAAGACATGCAAATGTGGAACTGCCAGTCTTCAGTTACACCGCCTCAAAAGGGTCGTGCTTGCCTTCGTCGCTCATGACCTCGAGAGCGGATACCACGAATTCATCCATTCTGCACCTGAGAGTCCCACGTGCAACCGGTTGGCCACGCTGACCGTGGACAAGCCGGGGTCAGTATGAACACGAAAACAGAAGTGACCGCAGTCAGGTAAGCCAACCAAACCCCGTCCAATTTGAGGGCTGTCCGTTGGATTCAGGGTACAGTCAACTACGAAAGCAAACCTCTTGGGAGCGTCACCAAGAGCAATACCCACTGGTTGATTGATCCACTGATCAAGTTGCCCGACAGAGTAGCAGAGAAACAACTTGCCGGTCGCATAGCGCCTAAAAGCCGTGGAATTAAACGGAGGCAAGTTAGCCGCAAATCTTCGAACAACGGTGCATCTAGGAGCCTCATATGTGACATTCCAAGCAGTATACGTAGCAACCACCAAAATTATGACCACCAGAGAGCAAACTGCGTTCCCCATAGACAGAGTGTCAGAGCAAACTTGTTTTCGGTGAGGCAAAAGACCATGCCCTGGAGGACAAGTGGCGTTTGAATCACCATGGCAGGGAGCGCAAAAATGCCCCTCAGTCTCCATCCAACTATTGGAGTGGAAGCTGGCGAAAAATTATTGAATCTGCTAACCCTTCTGGTGATACAATATCATCGTGCTCCCCACCCTTAGGTGCAGCAGACTGTGTTGAAGTGCTTCAAAAACT
>SJOL01006682.1:408268-547936 GCA_004794785.1 Opisthorchis felineus
CCTTTCCTGTTCTCTGAGTTAACGCATGTCATTAGATTTTAATTTTTAATTTAAATGTAGCTTATACGCGAGAAAATCCGTCGGGTTGCACTTCCTACCGCAACGTACCTACGTACAACCAAACATGAGCCAGATTATGGCAGGCTGCCCTCCACTAAAGCTATCAGCAAACCATCACAGAGGTGGGCGAAACGGATGTCCGTCGAGTGCCAAATATGGGATGCAAGTTCACGCTTACCCTACTTGGCGGCATTTTTAGTGTACATGTGTGGAGTATGAACAAACAGACTGACTATCCAACTCACCTTATCCCTTCGTCTGCACCGGCTGCCTCAGTTTCATGGGTGCTATGCATTCTACAAATAACAAGGCCCCGGTTAGTAATGAAATCAAGTCCTCGGCTTTAAGTCAGAGAAAACCCGTGCCAATGTTCACTTTTAACCGGCACACTCCAGAACAAACTGGCACTTCCCTGCAGGCATTTGAGGATGCAACCACGAGGATCGTATCAGCCTGGGCGAAAGACCACAACAAGTTTTCATCTCTGAACGAGTACCTGCTGGTTTCCATCCTGGGTCTGCTGGCTGTCACGATGGTAATCAAGCTCTCTGATGCTGCGGTCAAGACCGCCGCTGTTCACATGAAGGAGGCCATGACGATCACCGGGGGCTGGTTTTCTGAAAAGAATAGGCCAGAAAAACAGGCAAAATCCCCCTTGTTTCCGTTCCTACAAAATCTGAACATAAGTATCGTCGAAATTAATGATAAAATGGAAAGTTCTTGTCAACCTTCCTCCTCAGCCGACATACAGAGGACAGTGTAGCCCTCTCTAAGTATTCGAAAAGTTTTTCCGAAGATATAACGTTGAGTAGAGTCTGTTCTAGCGGGAAAACGCAAAACAAGCTCGGCCATGGAAAAAACACCCGACCGCAAAGGTTTTACCAACCCAATGGTAATTGCGGGTTCTTGTGCTCTTGAGAGTATGATTATCCAACTGCCTGAAACGCCGGATTGCAGATTCTAATAAACCGCAGCAGACCCATTGACAGCGATGTTTCGGTCAAGGCAAACCTCTCGAAGACCGAAGATCACATGTGTTAAATTGTCGTTACTTATTCCTTCAGTGGCTAATAAAGATGTGAACGTGTAATCGTCGTCCGATTTACAGGACTTAAGAGGGATTGGGTCAGCCGTGCGGAAGCTCGTAGCCAAGCAACCCAACGGATCAGCCACAAAAGTTCACCTCGAAGGCGGGACCGCTGTGAAAGTCCCACAACCGCTGGTCAGTCAACCGAGATGAGGTTAGCCTCGATGATTCCATTCCATGGGGCAATCTAACTGAAGACAAAAGCGGAAGACATGCAAATGTGGAACTGCCAGTCTTCAGTTACACCGCCCCAAAAGGGAGAAGTCTGGTCGTGCTTGCCTTCGTCGCTCTTGACCTCGAGAGCGGATACCACGAATTCATCCATTCTGCACCTGAGACTCCCACGTGCAACCGGTTGGCCACGCTGACCGTGGACAAGCCGGGGTCAGTATGAACACGAAAACAGAAGTGACCGCAGTCAGGTAAACCAACCAAACCCCGTCCAATTTGAGGGCTGTCCGTCGGATTCAGGGTACAGTCAACTACGAAAGCAAACCTCTTGGGAGCGTCACCAAGAGCAATACCCACTGGTTGATTGATCCACTGATCAAGTTGCCCGACAGAGTAGCAGAGAAACAACTTGCCGGTCGCATAGCGCCTAAAAGCCGTGGAATTAAACGGAGGCAAGTTAGCCGCAAATCTTCGAACAACGGTGCATCTAGGAGCCTCAAATGTGACATTCCAAGCAGTATACGTAGCAACCATCAAAATTATGAACACCAGAGAGAAAACTGCGTTCCCCATAGACAGAGTGTTAGAGCAAACTTGTTTTCGGTGAGGCAAAAGACCATGCCCTGGAGGACAAGTGGCGTTTGAATCACCATGGCAGGGAGCGCAGAAAGGCCCCTCAGTCTCCATCCAACCCTTGGAATGGAAGCTGGCGAAAAATTATTGAATCTGCTAACCCTTCTGGTGATACAATATCATCGTGCTCCCCACCCTTAGGTGCAGCAGACTGTGTTGAAGTGCTTCAAAAACTGCCCCAGTCTGCCCAACAAGCCCTCTGGTGTTCAGCGGTCGGCTTGCCTTGAGCGACCGTTCATTATAGCGCTCGCAGGGACTTGGCTCAACGGACGGCTGCTTGATTTTCCGGCCGGACTCGAAGCGTGGGAGGGTAGGTGGAGTTTATTTGTACCTGAATGTGGCCTTTCCCTGCTCCGACTGTCCTCTCCGATACAAATCTTGCAATGCTTCTTGATTCACCGTGGATGCAAGTTCGGCTGCAAGGGACAAACTCTCTTCTTGTCGGCGTCTTTTTCCGAAAAGATGGCTTGTTCCACATACAAACACACGAAAAATTCTTTCGGTTACCACCTGACGAACATTCCACATCGGACTGACCAAAGTCGTGCAAGAGAGCGCTTGGACCCGGTGTGTCGACGCGCCCACCAGATACCACGCGTTTCACATACCGTTTCTACTGGATCTGGTTATCACTAATGGAAGGCACTTTGCTGATCAACAGATAACTAATGCTCCCCCGAGACGCGGTGATCACCGTTTGCTAACTTCCCTGACCTCAAAAAGTGAATCAAGTATTTCTGCGGCGCGGACTTCCCAATGACGCTGATCGGTTTGTACTGGGACCAGCTCCAGTGATGGAGATATACGGGAGAATTATCTCAAGAATTCAGGAAGATGATGCGACGCTCGCTCCAAAGAACCCAACTCGCAATCGAGCGAGAAGCTACTTAGGAACATTTGTTGACTTCTGAAAATGAGGTCCAAACTATTCATCTTGAAGATAGCTACAGGAGACTTGGAAGACCAGCTGGCATTCCTTAAAATGCAGAACAGATTAAATCAGAAATCCATCAAGTGAACATAATAAGAGAGGCCGTGATATTAAGCCTCGCCTGGAACAACAAAGGCCTACTACCGCCTATTGTCCAGCTGCCACAGTCCTTTTACCCTCAATCGTATAACCTGCCAGGTGATGGAATGCATTCTGAAGCGCGCCATTTCAACTCACCTGATTACTAACAGCTTGATACCCCTGGCGCAACATGGATCCCTCCCAGGCATTTCTTGTGCGATTGGTGTGCTCGTACTCATGGACAGCTTATCACAAGCCAGAGACGGGAGGTCTCGAGCGGGTGCCAGCATTTTGGACTTCTTGCAACTATTTGCTCAAGTTCCACGACTCCTGCTTCTCCAACAACTCGAGGTCCATGGGATTCAAGGAACAATTCTACGTTAGAACGAGGCTTTCCTTTCAAGCAGAAAGTTCTGAATGAAACGTAGATCCACCTGCTCCCACTCGGCACCGGACTGCATTGGAGTTTCTTAAGGCACCGCCTCAAGGCTACTCCTATTTTTTTTGTCTACGACAAACATCTTCCATATTCACTCTCATACACATGCTTACTTAGACCTGAGATATTTGGGTTCAAAAGCCAACTAATGAGTGTCGAAGCTGCAAGACGGATGTCACTGGACAAGCAGCTTCCTTTGGATTACGAAAAGCATGACCACAAGTCGTTCGGAGATAATTCGGCAAACTCCTTCGTCATGCATGGTGAGAATAGACCGAAAGGCGCCACGAAGCTAGGTGCCAAAAGAGATTTAGGTATCTGGTATGTCCGGCCCACTACGTCACTCAAAACTGGCCCAAAATAGCATTAGCTGTTCTTTGGACTATACGGCGTACAAGCCCCCCCCCGCACTACCCCAGTGACTTCTGGATACATTATGGGACCCCCTGAACCCTGGACCCCTTCTTGAATGCGCCAACCAAGTCGTCTACTCAGGGCGCAAGAAGGACATAACGGTCGTCGAGCGTGCCCACCGAGCTGTTACAAATATGGCATCGATGTCACGTCCGTTGACTGTGAAACGCGTCTGGAAATGCTTGAACTATTTCTCCCAGACTATCGTCGCCACCGGGGGCCTGATACTTAGGACATGTTTGTGCAAGGTTTGTTCGATACACTTTTACCTAGGGCTCCACTAATAAATACATACATACAAGCTTTCCAAGATCCTATCGCGCAAATTTATTAGACGATAGTTTTTCTCATTTTTGGTAAATGGTGCGTGGATAAACCCTCTTTATACAGTTGGCCATGCCACACCTGAAACGCAGGACAGAGCACTTTTGGATGATTTTATGTGGACCCCTGTGCTGTAAAGAGTGCTGCCTAGCGCTTGGAACCTAGAGAGCGGTGCAGCACTCTCTATTCGCCTGTGCCTTCCATGATGGCGTGAGCCGTTGATAGGCAAGAAAGAACACGACCAAGTAAGCCTCATTCCCATGTGTAAATCTATGAATCCATGAATCCTTGAAAACGCTGTCACCCTATAGAATTATTTTTGGGGGTTTCCAAAACCCCTGCACCAAATTTGGGTCTGACTCCCTACAGCACTCCTGCTGCTGGCCATTTGGCTTAAGATGTCCCCATGCCCATCTGTTGGCTACCACAGTATTGGGAATCAGATATTCATAACTTAGGCTATTGGCCATTTCGTACCCCAGCCCTTTCCGGCCAAGCAGTTTGGTGGCTTCCAACAGCGCCTTGCGGTTAAATCAAGAAATCCGCCGCCACACCGGCCAGGCTGTTGAGTAAAGAGCAGGGTCCCGGTACATTTTTCTGCATCCTATTCCTCCAGTCAGGGGGTGAAAGTGAAAGTGACCCAGAGGTAACCACTGTTCATCAGGGACACCTAGAAAATAATATTGGCTCTAACAGCCCTTCATCCACCGATTTCCTCCAGCTTTTCTTTTTTTGTAACCGATCCGCTCCGATAAACTCAGTTGTCGGTCACTCAACTGGCGTACTTTTCCAAAACTTTAGTCCAAATAACATTACAACAATAACCTTTTATCAATTGCAAACGATCCGATTCGTAGTGGAACGCCCACTATTCGTGCGGGACATAGTAACAACAACGGATGTCTTTTACTTGGGATCTGATCTATACCTTAAGGAAACTTACTCCCTGAACAGGGTGTGCCGCCTTCAAGGATATCTCAGTCGGTGCTGCCCATGCATCGCCATCAGTGGCTGGGTCCAATCGCAGTTTCTTCTATGCTTTTTTACCCCGTGGATTGCCCGCAGACCAAGTCGTTTAACGTTGGTCCTGATTGTTCAGAGCAAGGTTTTTGACTGCCCACTGATGTGTCAGCCCCATTTCAGTAGGGATGTGGAGTGAAACTGCACGGGCATCTTCTTGGTGTCATCGTTGCGAACGTCTATCTCTTGCCCTGCTTTACCGTTTGCAAGGTTGATTGAGCCAAAACACTTGAAGCAATTGACTTGGGAGCTCGGTCAACACAGAGCAGCCTAAATTGCTCATCCATGTTTGTGGTAGATAATTTCATTTTTCAGGAGCTATTT
The DNA here is from genome assembly GCA_004794785.1 of Opisthorchis felineus. Classification (NCBI taxonomy): domain Eukaryota; kingdom Metazoa; phylum Platyhelminthes; class Trematoda; order Opisthorchiida; family Opisthorchiidae; genus Opisthorchis; species Opisthorchis felineus. The sequence goes on from SJOL01006682.1 coordinate 413,753, forward strand.
TCAGTCCAGCGAGTACAGCCTGGTGACCAACGCGATCAAGGACAGACTGCACTTTATGTCAAATTTTCAATCACGATGACGTTGTCGGCGTGACCAGGACGCACGGTCTACTTAGCAGAGTTTCTGGGTGCCAGCAACCTTTGCGTGTTTGCGGACTGAGGAGCGTCGACGAAAGTGTGTGGGCTTGCCGAACATCCAGGTTAAATGAAAATGCCGTAACCTCTTCCCCATGTACTCGGATGCGTGATTTCGTACCTTAACAGTAGGTTCTGGTGTGACTCAGAAGCTTACCTTTCATGCCATAAACTTTTAAAGCAGGCCAGAACATTCCCACCAACCACAACGCATGATAAAAGAAATACAATGCTGCAATGGATGCTGGTTGCTGGAACCCTAGCAATGTTCTGAAGAGAAATGCCGCGTGAATGCTTGGTGTATGCTTAAATTTCACGCACTGTGGCCCTTGAATTGGCTTAATGTGTGGTTCCGCCGCCTCCCTAAGGTGACACAGTCATAGTACAACAGAGACCTTGACCACGATGTCCCCATGGCTCAAACCCGGTAGATTTCGCAGACCACTCTGTTGCGTTCTTGGGTGTCAATGGAAGTATAAAGATACCAAATCCACTCAAAACACTTCAATTTCGTATGGTGAACAGAAAAAATTTGAAAGACATTCGAGGACCCCATGCAGGCAGGCTCTTCAGACCATAGATGAAAAATAAAGATGAAGCTAATAATAAACATTTTCTGCCACCTCGCTGATAGTGGCTACTTCTAACTAGAGATTTTTACGATCTTTATGGTTTGAGCAGATGGCCTGGTGGCGTAAGCTGCGGAAATAGGAACATTCGGATGCGCGCGCTTAACCAGCCTGCTGACATGGAAGGCTTTTTTGGAAATATAATCTTTGGAGCGTCCAAATTCAACTGCAAAACATGCTATAAATCAAATTATCGGACGCGTGGAACGGCCAGGTGTTAGCCTCGGTATAATAGTACAGCAATAAGTTTATTCATATCACTCTTATTAAAATGGCACCCTTTCCATTGAGTGCACCACCAGACTTGATGTAAGAAAATGCAACAATCACCGCGTGGCATCACACAATTTCGAGTTTTCTGGACGACGGACTAACACAATTAGGCGTCTACAGTATTTACCGAGATGTAGCAATAAGAAGTGAAACTGTAGGTTGCTACTCGCTCTGGAGAAGTTTGAGCGCCCAGGCCATACAAACTTACCAATCTACACGTCGTCCAACCTTAAGTGGCTTGGCCCATGGTTCCCATGACAAATAAAAATGGTGGCATGCGGGAATTTGTCGTGAATTTGCATGACGATTGGTATCCACACCGGGTTGTGACCATAATGATTACACACGACATTGGTTTGGCCCATTACAGCTGATAGGTCTGTTCCAATAGATTTCTCGTGCAATCAACGTGGGTGCAACACTAGAGGCCAACAGGCAAGGTGGGCCTCCATGGGGTTAACCACCGTGCCAGGCGTGCGTCGCATCAGTTGTGGATACCGATGGAGTGGGACGGGGGCATCCGCTGGGATATGTATTTGTCCGGAGCAGAGCACATGCCCTTAATTTGCAGTAGCCGTAAAGACCACTGAAAATCTTTATCCGTAGGTAGAGGATCACTCTAAGGTTATAGAATGCGGTACACCGTGATATCGATTTACTAGCAAACATAGAATCAGTGGTCATAGTAAACTCATCCCAAACGGATAAACAGCGTGGCTCAATAATATTGTTGTCACCATTCGTATCCAAACTGGTGTTCCCAATAATCGCATCAGCGTAAGCCTTTACTTTCACTTATATCTTGCGACATTACTCACCGACAATCTTAACCGCCATAATCAAAATTATCCACGCACGGTTGCCAAACCTACCGTAGACAGTTGTCAAGGTGGCGGCGGCAAATTCGTTCATCAACCAATCCATATCAGTGGGAAGAACACCTAGTTATTCGCGAGTATATATGTAAACTTAATGTTCCCAACCAACTCAAACGTACGGTATGCAAGCTGGACTTTGTAGTGATGCAGCTCTCATTGGACCTCCGGTGAAGCAACTCAATTTCATTTTCATATTTTAAATCGCAAAAGTATCTTTTTAGTTCGGACGGAAACACTGGGTCTCTCCTGTGGCTGCCAACAGGGCGTCACTTTTTAGTTTTCCCATGGAACTCTCGTTTACCGTCGGGCACAGCCGTGAGGCTCCAGAGACACCTTCAACCCAAAGGAGACTTTTGCTGTTGAAAATTTTTTGCACACTCACTGTGCATTGTGCAATTCAGTGAAGGACCGTTCATAGACAGTTATTTACTTTAGCGAAATTACACTGGCGACTTGGTATTTCAGCCGAAGGCGGTAATAATCAATGCAGTCACATTAGTTTAACGCATAAGGAAGTCTTCCAAACACAACGGAAAATGCAAACCGCGATGTCGTTGCTGTGCCGGTTGTTGGTATATGCCAAAGAGTACACGACAAGTTGCTCCAGAGCCTTACCAACAGAGCAAAAAATATCCTTCAGAGATGCGCCCTGTGTCAAAACACATCGGGCAAATGACGGACCAACTTGGCGAAAAACTGAAGGTAGGTAACTTCGGGATAACTTCTGGAACTAAGACGGTGATAATCAGATCAATCTTGCAGCAGTTGGTGGACACGGCGTAAAGTGTGGTGCCCAGCCAATGTTTCCCTATCGTTCACAGGGCAACCCGTAATCAACCTAGATCGACATAGCACCACACAATCACAGCTGCAGAGGCGATTACCATCCGATATCATGGCCCAATTATCTGTCGGCAAAACGCTCTGTTTGCGTGTCGCAGTTATCAAGGTCTAGTTAAACCACCCACACGCGCATCCAGTGATGAGCACACGAAGCGCTGTTCGTTCCTCCAAAAACCAGCAATAATCCGACGTGGCCGACAACTATCTGATTCCGCCCCACAATTTGCTTTACAAACTTTGCAATATTGAGGTGATATTCCCGCACGAATGTGCAGTTCTAACATCATTTTCAAGTGTGAGCTTCTATTTCTGATAGCTTTGAGGACTTATACGCTTGGTTCTGCTGAATGATACGCTACAGGGAATAAGAGACATACCAAAGCAGCGAAAAGCGAATAACTCTTCCTGTGTTCTAAAATCCATGATTCCGTTTCCGTGACAGTAAAACCTTTTGGGTCAGCTTCGTGACTTTCTACTATTCTGATGAAAAGCTTGGAAACGCAAGAAAATGGGGACTGAACGCCTTATTGCACGCGCTCCGCGCGGTTTTTTGATTATCTTAATAATGAGTGTGCAACATCCTTTGGGCTAGGACGTCGGAGGGCTATAACCCAGGGTCCGCCGATCCTGCTTTTCAGCTTGTACATAGTTTATATGCAAAACAGGAACTATACCTTGACAAGCGCTACGATAGGTATATGTACACCAACTGTTTTACTGCAACTTAGAAACTATGAGCTGATTCGTTGGACTGTGGCAAATATGGCATGAATCGCTGATGCCCAGTTTTTCTCCTTGCTTTAGTAACACTGATTGCACGCATCATCTTACATATGGTTAGGCCCCTAAAGTACCGCAATTTGGTACATAACGCAAATATAGACATCTCCAAAATATTTCATGAGCAAGAGCTGTCAAATTAGTGCACCAGCCGATCACACTGCTGATCAACCGTTAGTAGTCAAAAGAGGAACTTCATGGGTTTAAAACTCCCTGGTGTTCTGTGAGATACGTAATGCTGATTGCTTCCAGAAAGGGTAAAATGGCTGTGGAATGATTCTTGGCATTCCAGCATAGGTTGGTTCCACTTACACAAACAAATCTTCATTAGAAATTACCAAATCTCCTTCTACTGAGAAAAATTCCAGCTTTGACCCCATTAAATCTATCACAGATATTTGACCTGCGCCGGCTCACCCACGATCGCCTAAATAAGCTAAACGCTTTACGTCTAGAAAAGCTTTGTTCGCTTCCCCCGGCGGCACACAACCGGACGCACATACTCATGCCATCTTTGAACAGGAAGGCGTGGAATTTGTACCTGTGCACAATCAGTGGGAAGTTTCACAAGGACGCGCCCAAAACTATTCGTCGCGTACTCCCTCGGCATCCAGGGCACCCGAAAAACGTAGAGACAACGCAGTCCGTTGCGTCTTGGCAAAACACACGTGACTGCAGTGCATTTTTTTCCAGTCTAGCGCAGGCACGCGCACGCACTCGCAAAGCTCACTGGCTTTGTCCGGCTTTTAACCCTGGCTTGCCACTTCAGCAGCACAGCCACGCAAACGCGAAAAAGCACCGCCACTTTTTGACAGCTGCGCACACAACTATGATGCAATGACCCCTTACGTAATCGTTTACTGCCTTCCAAAGACTGTGAGGTGTGAAGACCGTGCAAAAACCAAGCGGTTTGAAGAATCCTCCCTCCACCCCCGAGGTTGAGCCAAAAACCCTCAGAGTCATGACAATAGATAGGCTCTTCAAAATCAAAATGTACACCAAAAACAACGAATTAAGTTCAGTTCAAACAAATTGCAACAAAGGCAATGCAGATTGGAGACCGTTTTCGTTTGAGCATGGGCGCATAAACATGCTGCATTTTTACGCAAAAGTTTAAGTGCTAAAGACTACGTTCTGAAGAAAATTGCATGGGTTAGATAAGGGTTGGCGCTTCAGCTTCTTCAAAAGTGTGAAAACTCTAGAGTGAGGGGATGCACTGCTTGTTAGTGCAGCCACAGGCTTCTACAGTTTATTGTAAAATCTTGGCCGGAACATTCCAAGCGCGGATGAGTATTCGAAGATGCACGTATAGGGTTGGAGTCAGTCAATAACGCAGGCCACACAAACACGTCCTTAACCCAATACTAGTGCCTAAACACGTTTTCGGTGCCGATTTTTGCTTATGGACATGCACACATGTCAGGGCTGTACTGGCTATAATCCGCGAAGTTGGATGGTTTGGCCAAGTACGTGCTGAGCCACTATAGGCAGAAGGCACGGTACTGATGCATACCGATCATTCGCCTACTCAGCGTTACTCCCCAAAATATCTTCGTTTTACTGTAATTGGAGGCAAACATACCCGTTGTTTTTCGTTGCTTACTTGCTTTAAGATGATCCACAGTTCAGTGCACCCAGAGCAACGATACTATCTGAACATCAGCAGAATTTTGTGGTGAAATGGTAGCCCGGAATTTTTACGCGTTAATGTCGCCGACCATTAGACGCACACCCCTGAAACCGCAGTTTGAACGAAGGAATCTTTAACATAAAGTTTTAGAGTTTGATGGTATTTATTCGAACCCTAAACATCTCTCCATGTGGCAGCAGTCTTGTTGTAAGTTGTTTAAACGTACTCGAGTTCCACTATGGGCGCGGAATCCATATTTTAATGGCTGCTGATAGCTTCGCGGGCGAGCCTTAGACGCACACCCAAAATTTCTCTGAAACCGTAGTTTGGAGGAAGACATCTTTAACACAGCGTTTTAGTATTTGATGGCCTATAGTCGAACTCGTTTAAACGAACTCGAAATCCACTATGGGCGTGGAAGTCGTATTTTAGTGGCTGCTAATGGCTTCGCGTATGGTCTCTGAGAAAACGGTGGGAAATTTTGTTAAAAGGCTGGTTTCTTCACGCATTTCCTTCTGTATTGAATTTGGAAATAATCTTAAAACGGCAAAAAATAATTACGCGCTATATGTCCCCACAAACCCAAAATGGAGCAGCAATTCGCGACCTGTATACGAAAAAGTCTTCTATCGCTGCGGCAGGCGTCCCGCCAAACAAAGCCAAGGAATTAGTCACCAATAGTATTTTTTGCTTTTTAAGATGGTCAGCATACGCTATATCGGGCGCAAGGCAAGGTGTAATCTTCACCGGTATACCGAACCTTCGATAATGCCGTTAGATGAATTAAAGGGTTTATTGGTAGAAAAAGCAGACAGCACAATAAGGTGGCCAGGGCGTTCAAGTCTTGGCACAAACCCAACGGATTAGAACGGTCTTATGGGCGCATGTAACACGCTCGTCTGAGAAATATTAGGGATATGGTGAACTCTGGACAAGCCATCAGACTGGGTATGGCAATCATCGGGACGTCGTACTTGGGTTCGTGGACAGCCCCGTACCTGAACATCTTGGGTGAGTCGTTTGGGGTTGTCACTGTAGTCAGGATTTGCCTAGGAATCATGTCAAATTAAGTCCAGCATGGGTCAAGGATATTCCTAGGTCCATTGAGGGCGCAAGGTGATTTATTGGTGCCATTCAAGCGAGGCAATAAAACAACCGTGTCTACACTGACTAAAAATAGGAAAGGGTGTCAAAAGGCGTGCTAAAAAGCACTTGACATGAGCTAGACCGCGGTACAAAATAGAAGGCAGTCAAAAGTGGTCACAATTCTTGGTCATTGCACTGAGACGGCGATGCCCGATTTCAAAAACGGTAATAGATATTCAGCAGGAGATGATGGGTATGCAGTCGACGCAAACGTGTGTGGGCATATGTGATTGACGTGCATTGGCTAAATTGTACTCCACTAAGGTAGCTTGGAGCGTTCTAAGACGTCAGATCAGAGAAAAGCGTAAAATGTCTAGTGGTGTTGCGTGTTTGTACGATGAGGTGACCTAAGAATGGTGTCAGTTATAACCTAAAGGAAAGTGTGAGGTCCTTGCAAAACCAGTTGTCACTGAGGCGTCACAACGCGTGTATTTGGTGAGTCTGTGTCAACATTTTTGCTCTGCCATCAATGAATTTGTAGATTTATAGGAGGATTGCCCGGGACATATTTTACACCCAGAGCAGGCTCAGGCCAGCGGCACAGGCGTCCGATGAAGGTTGCTTCCATTTTAGCTTTATCTTTCCTCCATTGCAGAAGACGGAATATGAGGTTCAGCATACGGTGGGAATACCTTTGGGGAGAGGGCACGCATTTGAAGTGAGAGTTGCCAACCGTGCAGTCTTTCGCATAGTCGTAGACAGGATGTGCGAGAGAGGCGGACATGGTACGAAAAGATATGGAGAGCTCTCCAAAAGCTTCCGTATACAAAACAGTGTCCTTCAGAAGTTCCCACTCTCGTTTCTAGTTAATTTCTTGATCGATGAGATAATGATACGAACGCCGAACTATCTCCCTAACCTCTGTGTTCGGATACCTTCTGATGAAAACCTTGTCGACCTTAAATATGTTGAGTAAATCGTTCTCATCTTTGAATATGAGGAGGAAGCGCGGTTGTTTCTGGATGAACTGACCAAAGTCATTCCGTCCTTTTGTATGCACTTTGCACCCACAAAGTGTAAGGTCATGCTCCTGGACATGCAGCCACTGAGCACGCCACTTACAGTCCAAGGAGAAGCACACGAATTTGTGGAGCGTCTTATGTAGATTCGGAGTTGTATTAGTTTTGATTTGTGACAGATGAGGTCAATGCACAAATCTGCAAGGACCCGGCCGCGTTTGCTAATTTGCAACACCCATGGCGTCAAACAGGCATATCTCTGAGTATCAACGGACGTGTTTAACAGGCTACAGTACGAGCCGTTTTGTTGTATGGCTGTGAGACTTGGTCTGTTCAAGCAGCGGAACTAAGACGTTTTCAGGTGTTTCACAACGGTGGTCTCAGATCCATAGATCGTGTGGGTCGGTGTCGGCGAATCCGTAAGACGATAGTTTGATAGCGTTTTTTCGGTTGTACACCGGGGATTTCCATTGAAGTGTGTCCAGCACCAGGTGGGCGCATTGGTTAGACCGAAAAGGCCAATCAGGTAGGATATGTGGATGGGGATGTCATGTGTGTCTGACATGTGGTACCTTTTTTATATGCAACTGGATGCTGAAAATCACAAACGCAAGCAGTTTAGCTGATTGGTTTCACATAAAGCAGCCCCTAGTTGGTGAGACTGCCATTGCAGTTGAGCATGGGATGGGTCACAAGTTATGATGTGGACGAGAGAGCTTTCGAGTATATTAGACTACCTGGTATAGGTATGGGGAAACAGGCGTGGAGTGAAGTTGGGATTTAGTGCTCTAATTGAGCCGATTTAACACCAAGTACCCGCCCACTCACTAGATTTTTGCCACGGCTGCATTCATGGGTGGACGTTTGAGGACGCATGCGGTCCTTGGGTTCTATCGCTCAGGTCTATACCACTTGGTCTTACGACCTACACCCCCCTTTGGCTTCAACTTCGCTGCGTCTAGTAATGCATGTGATGGCCGAATGCCTCTATCGAATCACCGGTGTACACATGGCCACCTCATTATCACCAACGCGACTAATTGAGCATGTAGTGAGTTTACATTTGTAGCAGCAAGAATCCAGCTTCGGCGCAGACACCGATCGGGATTTGTGGACAACGGGATTTATTAAGCACTTGGTGGGTTAGCCACTACAACGCTGTTTAATTATGTGTTTCCAGTGATTTCGCAGAAGATTCACGGGAGTTGTAATTGATTATATATTTTTCCTACCAGAAACCCTGTCAAGTTAAGCGGCTTCCTGAAACTGAGAACTGAACTGACTACACATTACGTTTATACCGATGCAACCAAAAAATAGCAACAATTCGCCAAGGGCGGTTGTGTACTTTTCAGGCATCGGCTTGGCAGACGGGCGACATGTATGGATGTGAATGACCGTCGTTGGTCGTTGGATCAGACTATTATGTAGTGTTGGGGCCTTATAGTCAGCTGCGACACGGGTGCGGGCCCAGCAATTACTATAAGTAGCCAAGGAGCGTGACATCACGTACAGTTATAAGTATGACGGGCGATCGCCGGCCGTTAGATTAGGCTATCACACATAGTTGAGGCCTCTTTCATCGGCCCGCATAGATGCTAGTATTTTGTTTACTATACCTAGAAAAGATAGGTGACAACGCGTACAGTGATGTGTCGTTGTCCATTGGATTGGGTTGCCGTGAATAGGTGAGGCCACATAATCAGCGTCGCACATAGACACGGGCCTAGCAGTTACGATAAGTAATCGAGGCGAGTGACAACGGCCACCATGGTTATCAAGGTGAACGGCAGTGGTGCCCTTAGTTGGCAGCCTTATAATTGCGCTTTATGACGTATTCCACTTATGGAGCGTCATATTCCTAATAGGAATGATACCATTGTGTTGGTAATGCACCTGCACTTATCTTGTGGCGGTGTATTATCCACAGGCTAGTAATGGATATCTGGGAAAGGGAATCATCCACAGAGATGTTCCTCGATTCGCCACTGCACAATTCATGCAGTTGTCCAGAAAGGTCGTACTTAATGGAAGCTGAGCTCCATAGGAGAATGTGTTGTGCCGAAGTTCACAGAACAAACTCATCTGTTTTGTTAAATCTTATGAGTATAAAGCAACCAAACGTCACTGACCGGTTTTCATGGGTGGAATTCGCATCGGATATTCTGTAGATGTTATCTCATTCTTAAATAACACTAAAGGACGCTAAAATATGCTAAAGTGCGATTTCGTGTCTTATCCCTAGTAAACCGGTGACAAAATGCTAATCGGTGATGGATCGTGATCTTGAAATTTCGCCCACTTAAACAAAATGATATGAGCAACATATCACCGAAAGGTGCAAATGGATTGGGCTAACTCACCGTGAAAGTCACAGCCTCGAAAACCCTATAGTTTCGGCGAAAATAATTTGGGCGTGCTTCTAGTGACCGGCATGATTGTCAGCGTGGAGTACTGCCAGGGTGGAGTACTGTATCATAGTCACCTTCACCACCGATATCAGTGGTAGAAATTTTTGTGCGGATTTGTTTTTCTGCAAGCGTACCAAGAGGAAATAGTTTCGCATCTCGTGTGATCAGCTAACAAAACAAATTCAAACAGCGATAATCAGCGGCCGGTTTTCCTGGATCGTCACCGACGGTAGGTGAAACATTTGGTCGACGCTCTCTGAAAACTTTCAGTAACAAGCAAATGGCCTCGTATCGCGTAGATGAGATAATGTGTCTCGTTGCAAAGCGCTAATGTTGATGTGAAAGTACGAAAAATTTGAGAATGTCCGAAACCGCATCCAGAAACTATTAGTTAAATTGATTCATCCGTTCAGCTGCTGAAATGTTGCAAGCAGTTCATACTTGCAAGCAGTTCACTTGAACTTTTCACTTCAGTGGCACTCTAAAAATGTTTCACTCCAGGGTTGTCCCGTTTTAAGAATGTTCATATGTAATAACAAGGGTGGTTTGCCCTGTTAACCACCGGAATGGCGCTCAAATTATCTGGTTATTCTTGCGTTGGCGCGTAGAGCACCGCAGTGTTTACGTTTACCTCTCGACATGGATACTTTGGTGGTGTTCTTCCAAGTTTTGGGAAGAAATTTCACCGACAAAGAAGAGCGATAAACATCAACGGAAGGGCAAAGCCCGTATGGCGCTGGAGATCTTTCTTGTACACAAACTCCCGTATTATTCCATGAACGTCCCAGCTGCGAAGTTCCGTGCATCCTACGGCGTCTCCGGTAAGCAACGCTCTCGACGTTGACTGGGCCATCGTGGTGACAGTTGTGCAAGTTGGACATGTGTCAACTTTCCTCAAAATGAGGGATGCACTTCATCCAAACCGCTGAAATATCCGTCGTTTGCTTGATGTGAGAGGCCAAACTCCATCGTACAAAACCTATTGGACCACAAAGTTGAGATTTTACGCTGTAGGAATGTGAGTTTCCTACGGGCTCTACCATGGCGACCCAAATGACAACCCGGGCCCACACAGTGTTGCTCTTGACCTCAGTACACGCGCCCAAGAAGCCGTAATCTCTTAAAAGCCGGCATCGTCCAGGGTTGCGACGGCCCGTTTCAAACGCTCTTCAGTGAACCCCGTCACGGCCGTTGTCCGGAGGCGAGCCGCGCTGAGTAAACGAGCATCGTGTCGATTAGACGGATGTGTCCCGAAGGTGCTGGAGGCCAAAGAAAGGTATACTTTGATTATCTAGAATACAAGCCAATCGGTGCCTGCCACCACCCACCAGGATTCCAGGTTGATTTTGTGCCAAACGCAGTGATAACTCCGCAAATGTGTTCGTAGCAATTCTCTATTTTCCTTTCATCTTCAACAATGAATCCGGATGAATTTTCGAAGGTCAGGCAAAGAAATATGAGATAATCTTTCAGACCGAATTTGCTCAGTTTGATGACTCACGGAAATTTTGACTGCCACTGCAAAACTGTGGGCATTTCTGTGTGATTCGTTCGTAAATTTTACACTCGGCAATCTCTCTCGTGTCCCAGGTTTCGTAGATGCCATCCAGATCCTGGTCCAGTTATTCGGTGAGCGAAGCTTCCTATATAATACTCGCTATCGGTGTCGCATGGTTACCAATACGTAAATTGGAGATTTCGTCACGTGTGCCGGTGCAATCAACAAGGAATGACGAGCGCGTCCGACGAAAAGATGGTTTCCATAATGCAACGCAAATAGCATTTGATGGTTGCGAGCTGCTCACTTCCTTCTAGTCTTCGTGATAATACAATAGAGGAAACTTCAAAAAGCACATTATTTTGAGTAGTTTTCTTAAAAACCTACTGAAATTAGGTTTTCTGCCCTAGACAACCTTTTTTTGCAGTTTGTCTGCTTTAGTTAGATATATACCGTCCGAAGCTTACTACGTGCCATGGTTTTGCTCTATTCTTCGGGTCCTCTGTCTGAACCGGTTTCTCACCGCCAAATGAGTCATACTCTGGCCTCCATAAATCCGTCTCCAGAAGAGATAATCGGCCATCGGATCACAGTTTATAATGTTGAAGCAAAGGATTGTGAACGGCCCAAATGTACTGAAGATTTAAAAACCGCACCGGTTAGCAGCCACAGACAAAGAACAGCGAAGAAGTGCCAACTCTGACTCGAAAGGTAGGATATTTAGACCCTTCTTGACAGATCTGGTGGCAACAAACCCTAAAGACGTGCGTCGTATACAGGCAATTAGCGCCGACGCTATCTCGTCAACATAGCTGCTTTAAGCGAAACTCGTTTGGCCTATCGGTGAAAACTACAGGAAACAGGATCCGCGTTCCAGGAGCTTGGAACTTAATAGGTTAGTCGCCGGGAACATGAAGCCCAGTTCAGCAAACAAACTGTAGACCGGCAGATAAATCTCATGTGTCAGCCAATCATACACACTCATATGAACGCTGGCACACGGAACGGATCTGCCATTCAACGGCGGTCAAACCGCTGGACGCCTACACCCAAGGTAAGTCTATGTACGGTTTGATCGGAACTGAATGTGGTGCTGCACGAAAGCCCTTGGTGCCGATGTAAACATGAAGGAATAAGATTGGCGGGCGAACCTTCAGAGGTCTGTCGAAATCCATCAGCTGGCCCAAACATGATGGTATAACAGTTGGCACCATAACCAGTCATTTGTTTAACATCAAGGTGCCAGAGTGATCCGTCAGATCCCTTGAACTTCAGTGTAATGTCGCGTCCCCTCCAACACAGCATCTGCAGGTGTTACTGGGAGCCGCCCACTAACACACTGTCAAGGTGGTAATGGATAACCTAGCAGTAGTCTATTAGCCAGGCAGTCAATGATGCTGTCCTAATGAAAATGGAACAGACTTACCTGAGTCCCAGAAGGCTCCGTTTGTCGGGTGGGCCAATGAGAACGCTGGTGATCCACAAGGCTGATCCTACTGAGGCACTTCCGTTCGCATGTTGCACTGGGGAGATTCAGCCGTTTCCGAATGTATTGCTTACTTTCCAGAATTGATGTATGCATAAATGTGAATATATAAAGCAGTGACTTTTATCATTATTCACAATGATATATGTGCATACAAAGGAGCAATTATTCGTACGCAGTGTCATACGTTGCCTCTTGGTGAGCTCTCCGTACAGAAGTGAAATCATGAGTAGTTAGATCAGCATAGAAATTACTCTTTTGTTAGCAAGGACGCGACTACTGAGGAGAATTGAAAAGAGGAAAATTATTTGAGGTGTTTCACCCGACATAAATGTGGGTCGCCGTATTCCGAGACCTGCTAATTCTTCTAGCGATGCAAGCTCACCCGACGCGTATAAGTGATTAGTGGAAATGCAGAACAGCGTATCGAAAAGTCCACATCAGCTTTATGAATAGTGATATGTCATTAAAAATAAATACATCGTGTGTTCTTCAGAAATTATCCGAGAACTCATTACCAGTATGTTTTTTACTGATTACTTTGGGTGATGAACTTCTAAAAGGTATTGCAGACGTGAAAACTCCTCTTTGAATAAACTGGTGTCTTGTATGACTGCGAAACTCCCGTATTTCAACACCAGTGTTTTTGCCAGCGGCAATGGTGATCAGTATGATGATGATGATGATGATTACAGGCAAACCTCAGCTTTAATGACGTTCTTCAAGGCCTAGACTTGGTTAATAGATCATGACGGAATGTGTAGTGGGTTGTTTCCATGGCCTAACCACATCCTGCTTTACAATTATCAGGCTTGTGTAACTTCCAATTTGGCTGCATCGATTCTACGAGTCCACTGTGGTTCCACTGAAATTTATCTCGTTTTCCATGCGGATGCCTCACTTAAGCCATTTCTGTTTCCATATGAAGTCTCCAGGTGTTATCAGTAAAAACCACGTACCCATGTGGATTCAATGACTAAGTTTTTCTCCGTTGGTCCATTATACATCATAGAGCTCGAGGCCACAAATAGGTCGCTGCTTTCGCGCTCTGAATAATGTGCACACGTGATTTGCTTTGTCCTCTTCTTACAGCGAAAGCACAGCGTGGATAAATGGATTGAGTCTTGTCGCATAAAACCTCCAGTAACAAACTGTACTCAAGCCTGTCTTAATTCCAGCTACCCCAGATACGGAACCGGACATTATTTGGGTGAATACTACTAACCGGGCTTTAATCAACACTTGTGATCTGTTTACTCAGGCATTATTTTGACTGAACTTGAAGGACTTCACTCAGGACGAGGGTGTATCTAACCAAATATAGTGTTGAGGTCACGTTAAAATCATGTGCCACCGTCTGTGATTGACAGAAATTTGTGTGGTGTTGTCGGTAATATTCAGTCACGTGTGTTTGTTGCTGACACAGATGACAGAATTCGTGTCCGGCACTGAAAAATGTGCACAGTGTATAGGAAACATAAGCAGCGTGGTTTGTATTGATCCATAAGAACATCAGATGAAAATGGCCAAACTAAAGGCCTTTGGGACAAAACTGTCCGTACAGTCAGCATAATGATCGGGTTTCGGGGAATTTCGGGAGCGCAGTACTAGAGATGCAACATCGAATGAAGCTCCACTGCTAGGAGCTGGGGGAGGGATCGCACAGCTTCAGATGGTTCTCTCGAGCTGAAATGCTGTTCGTGTTCGCGGTACATGAAACTAGTATTCACGCACTGGAAGGACTTATTACTAAAGACAATCAGTAGGAAATACGAAGCAACCGAGAACAGAGTCACAAAGTCAAAGGTAGCTTGAAGAATGATCGCCGCTGAGTGATTATTCACTATGCACTAGTCCCGTGGTTGCGGAACAAAGTCCGATTACTAGACTCGATGTGACGTAACACACACGCTCTAATAGATGGATGCAGCTTTGTACGATCGGTTTCTACTGTTTTATCTCACTCTGTATCCTCATATTCTGAGTAGATTGAGCAGCTTAACAAAAAACAAGTGCAAGTTGACGTAGGAGTTCACAGCAATGCGGGAAATATTTTAACCCCTTCCTTCTCTCGTAAATCTGTTCCTAAAGACGGGACATGAAGGATTTATAGGAACCCCTTAATGGACTCCATAGAGCCAGATGCCCTGACCTTTAAGAGGGACTCCTGTTCGAATCCAGCAAGTTTCTCCTTCCAAAAAAGTACATCCTACGTGTTATGTACGCATACCCATTGCATAAATGCTCTCCTGAGTCGATCGCCGAAAGACCAGAACCAATTGAGGAAACGTCACACCTGTCCTATTTAACTAAAACCATTTCGTACACGAGGCGCACCCATTAAATATGGGTTTTATGATCCAGTTAAAAGGAAAACCAGATGCTAGTAAGAGCAATGTTCCTGCCTAGAACAATAACGGGCTTTGAAGACACGGCCAAGCAGCAGGTGGCCAAAAAAGACCTCCATTTCTACGCGATCAGTTTCCTTCAGAAAGTATCTGCTCGGGTTAGCCGAAGATGTTCTTCACTGCAGAGTGCCTTTCAATGCACTTCGCTTCACAGTTATATAGGTGAACTCGCCATGGGGAACCTGGTGTTTAATGAAATATGTTTCGACCAAGCTGTCAGCCTTGCTGACCAACGGGTGTCCCTTGCATTTTAGGTGGACCACCCAGAGCAGCTCTACCTAGAATCTCTGCCGATCTCTGTTGGTTTTGTCAACAGACGGCCATTAGGCATTTCATCTTTGGGCATTCGAAACACATCGCCCCAAACTCCTTTTTTTATCTAACTTTTTCACATTCGGTGAAAGAAATTTCATCTTCGTCTTTTATTGTCATTTCGATGACGGCTTCCATGGCCAGGCCTTTCGTTTCACGTGGTTAAGGTTGAATCCCTCGAAGGTACACAAGCCTAATTCAGAATTACATCATCAGCGGACACCAGCTTGGGTAATTGAGCTACAATAAGTTCAGTAAACTGGGCGATGCAGGGCCTCATCTAACCCCGCAGAAATTTGTCACTAAGGCCGGCACGTGAGACGATTAGCTACCTAGTCGTCAAAAACGTAAGAATGCCGAGACTTGTGGTCAAAATGCCCAGCTTATACATGTTCATATGCGAAACCCTCCCAGGGGAATTTTGCTCAATATGACCACTTACGTAGTATGCGTCCTTGAGACCTTCGCTATGAGGATCTAGCTAATGTGATGCACACAGAGGTGAGAAATTACGATGGACTGGCGGACGAAACGAGTTAAAAGTGTAAGTCTTACCATGTGGATAGTATAATGTTAAATTACTGGTTTGATGTAATGTGTTTTGAGGAGTATAGTGAGCATACCTACTGGACATTTCACTTAATTTGTCACTCGGTGGAATCACAGGGGTGACTAATAGGGCGAAGTTACGAACTAAACGAAACAAATGCAGTCCTCATAATTGCATCAAGCATATTTTTCAACAGCACCATTAGGTGGTATGTACAATCGGAAATCCGTCAAGTGCGTGCCACCGTTGTTACCAGAACTAAAACGGACAGAATGATGAACCAATAGCAGCAAAGCAACACACTCGTAAACGGCCTTCACAAAAGTTTTAGTTTTTTGCACTTCACATAAAAGCGTTCATAGATTGTTGTCGTCACACGTGTCCATAAACGTTAATCCTGTTCCGCGGTTCAAACTGAGTTAACCGAAGACTGCCATGTGTCATTTAGGTGATCAGTTTGTCGTGCTTGCTGGAGTCATATATCGAACTCACCTGTACTCGACCAGCAATTTATCAGACGCGCGTTAACCTAAGTTCAACGACATTCACACAGTAGCCGTATTGGTACGATGTACGTGCATCTTAATCATATCACGGCACACACACGCACAGATAGCAGTAACTACATATCGGATACCCAGACAAACAATTAGATACCTAAATGGGACGCTCAACAGTCTAGGAGGTACCATGTTCTGCAATGCATAACGAACATCGCTATCAAAGGTCGCCTAGCTATAGGTCTATCGAACAGACACATTAAAGAGGATGACATACCTATTGCAGTTCCTATTACAGTTTTTGGCTGCAGCAAATGGATGAACTGTGCCGAATGACGAATTGACAGCTTGATGCAATAATCAGAAGTCAATATAGGTGATATTCGGTCGACAAGGTTGAAATGAATACCATTGTTTTGTCGAGGTGCAGTCCAGTTTTGATCGCAAGTTAGTCTCCGACGAAACCTTACTAACAAGCTAATTTAGCTACACATGTGTAATGAAGAAATACTGACTGAAGGGATCAAACAAGGCCTGGGTGTGCTGGAAACCTAACTGACCAGTACACTACTCGCCCTCCCGAAAGGAGACACTATTGGGACAGAGCAAGGTGCATTTGTCGGCCTGTCTTTTCCACTTGGGATTTGCGACCAAAATTAACCATTATCAACATTTGCAATTGGTTCGGGGAAACTCAGCTCTGCTGCAAACTTGAAAAAGCCAAGCATATTCGGCGCAAATTAGAGGGACCGTTAGCTTAACACTTGCAAGGGCCATTTGCAGACACATGGTCGTATCAGTGATGTAGTCATTATAATGAGGGTCGTTAACCTAGGACGACGTAGTCTGTGGGTGATGAAAATTTTCAATTTAATCAGAGTAAATTCCTCTGATATCTAACAAACTTGATATCTTTTACTGATACATAGGTGGACTGCGTGATTAACGTGAGTACCGTCTGTTTGTTTGTGTCACTAGGGTCATCAAACATAAATAATATATGTGTCCTCTAATCACACTCGAGTTGGAACGACGGGAGAAGATGACTAGCTGAAGACAGCATGACTTAACATTTCAAAGTTATTACCTGGAACTCAGAAAGTCTAGTTATCCTACCTTGTCTGATAGTGTTCTCTAACCTCAGTTCCCTCAGTCACACATGTTCCATGACAAGCTTTCAATCAAGCTAAATAAAGTCAAGAATAATCCGCTATCATCGCGAAACACTATGGCACCAGTGTTGATGACATTAGTCGTTTCCCGTGGTTGTCGACTGGCACATCCAAACCATTGGCAAAGGTCATTATCATAATCGCCTTTCCTCTTAGGAAGCCATTTGAGGAAAAATAGAATGTCTCCTGCTTGGTTTTGAATGGACTCTTAGTAGGATACTGGAAAGGAGAAAATGTTCCATGTCGCAGTAGCCGCCTTGTCAATTGAGGTGTCTCTTCTTGTGGGCTTCTCCACAAGAGTGAACCTCATTCATACTGTGTTGTATTCAGCAGTTCCACAGTCACTAATTGAAAAGTTTGCATAGAGATAGGGAAGTAGTCAAGAGGAAAATATATCAAGAAGGTGACTACACAACAGCACTCTTCTAGTTACGAAACCTTGAGAGATTTTTCCGCCAAAGCGGCTGCAGCCGATCATATGTTCGTTCTGTTTCAAAATTTTGTGAGACTTTTTTTATTGCGAAACCTAGAACAAGGATAGCTGGGGTACAGGATGCCTCCCATATATGTGCTGAGTGAACCTACTGAATGAGTGAATCAGTCCGGTAGACTACTCATTTGGCAATTTAGTCGACCTGATGGGGTTTCTGGTTTTGGCAACTGTACGCTAACTAAAGCCTACATAATATCACTCCTCGCGCCTTTTCGGTCGGACTAGATATCCAAATAAGCAAGGACGAATAACGGGATTGCCTTTTCTTGTCAACCGTTTTAAAATTGATCGTTATGCATCAAATTGTACTTATAAGAGGGAAAATTATCGAGATTTTGTAGGTTAACACACTTAAGACTGTGTGCATCCTTCACGTTTCACAATCGTGATTCTTGTGAGCATTCAGCTTCAACCACATACCCTCAGTCAATGTTCTCAATTCACCCCCAAGAACTGGTGTAATCATTTTTCATGGATTTGCTTATTCGGACAACTACCCTAATAGTAACTAGTGAAAGTCCGTTTCAGAAATCAGCCACCTGACTCCATGGTAGTTGTTTTCGAAAGCAAACAGAAAATTCGTCTAAAATCCGGGTTCTTTCTTAATTCAGTAACTGGAGTGGATGGATGGATGGATGCAACTCATACGTTTTGCCAACGAAATTTCTGTGATTTCGATTACTAAGAATCAATTTTTTCGGGCTAGTTAAAAAGGCAGAATACATCTAGGAGCTTAAGCTGTTGCTGGCCTGCTTACTCGAAACGGCGCTTACTTCACCACCATATTATTGCCATACGCTGAAAACTTTTCCCCGAATGGCGACGAGATGTTTTCAAACCCATTGCCAAGCTCCACAGCGATAGCAAAAAGAGGTGAATGCGCACGAACTTCCACTACTCCGCACTGTCGCTAACTTGCCCAACTAGGGCTTTCTGGAGCTGCATAGTCTACAAGAACCATATTACTATCCCATCCCTCTGTTGCCTTGAACTGGCTGCTCTTCGACTATTGTCACTATGGAGACCAAAGTATCTAGAACAGAGATGGACTAGAAATTGTGGTGAACACCCACTATCTTATCTGGACATGAGCACATACTTAGACTAAGGATAGACTTATTTTTTGTTTCCTATGGTTGACACTGTGGCTAGAAAAGCGTAAAGCAAACAAATCACCAGTAAGCAAACATCGAATAGCGCCAAATAAGAGCAACCGAAGCTGGATTGTAGAGACAACGACAAATTTTTCATCAACCCATATTCCATCCATGTGGCCACTTGTTAAATGCGAGCTGAATACTCTTTCGGAGAAGAGGGCGCTGCTTCCTCGGTGGCCAGACAGTTCAACTAAAATAAGCTTTTCCAAGGTACAAGTTCTTGGTACTCCTTAGCACCCCCAAGAAAATTGCACTATTCTTCGACTAATGTAGCGCTACATATCTCATAGAACTTTGGACCACACTTCCAAACCCCCTTGAGCTGGGGTCCGGCTATCAACAATTTCCTGTGAAGCTTGTTATAAACGAGGTACTCAGTTGATATTCGACCGGGCATATAAATCCACATACGTGTATTCGAGTGTTCTACCTTACAAGAAGATCGATGGGAATTTGGAAACTATATCTAAGTGCTGAGCTTCAAGAACATCGAGGCCTGTAATGGGATGCCGAAAACCCTCGTACGTAGTGGTTGGTCACAAAAGATACTTCGGTAGTTTGAGATCATTCCAACTGAAGTATACGACGACCTTTTTACTACATATTCCGCTAAAGAGGATTCAGCTGATATCCATTTGGGTCTCCAGTTGGTTCCAAGTTAGTTTGCAATTTTCCCTGGTTGGTCTGGTACCTGCCCGCGTAACATGGTAGGTGTGATGAGAGTTTGGACAGACAGTCATGTGATTGTTTTAGTCAAGGTCCACAGAAGCGATCGAACTATCAGGGTTGTAAGCCCCAAGGCCGCACTGTCACGTGGGTGTCTGGCTCAGTGTCATTCGTCCTCGTATTGTGCGGATATTCACTAAGGTGTCATTACGGCGATAAACCAGCAAGATGTTTCGATATGACTGGCAAGGCGAGGTTTGATCACTGCGCCCCTACAGCTCAAACGAGCAAGAGCTTTGCCTAGATTCTAGGTGAAGTGGATAATGTACTGGAATGTGACAGCAATGGACTTGTTTCCATTTCGGGCTTGCCTTGATATCCCCTCCATCGTATTTTCGAGGTTATCAGTAACGGTTAGGATAGTGAAGTTGTATGTTGAATCTTCCTGGCCTGCGGAAAACAGATAATGAGCTAACCCCGGGGGTTACATCGAAACATATCTCTAGATAAGACAGCGACAGACAGATACAACTTTGAAAAAGAATTTACATCTTTTTCCGGCTTCCAGTTATTCCCGTGCTAATGTTGTCGTTTCTGGTTATTCGGCACCCAGAAAGAGATAGTGTACATGTTCTTCGATTGCGAGTGATCTGGGAACTTCCAAAACGTAAAATTCAGAAGTTTATTGCTTCATTGGTTAATGTAGAGCTTCAGTGTTCTAGGACTTTAAAGAAGCCGTGGCTGGTCAGAGCATTTTGTGCTTTGAGATTTTATGTTTATCAACCACTGCACTATTTAATCCCACACACACATGGAAAAACAAGGGCGTTGAGCGCAGTCACTAGTGCCAATCAAATACCAGAAGTGTGCACACTCAGAAGAGACCGACTTTGCGTTCCCCATCTCAAAGTCGGTTTCTCACTGAATGTAGAGGAACCAAAGCTTGGAGGGATATTGGTTTTACTGAAGTTCTCTGCACTGAATTACTTTAATCGAGGTGACCTTGTGGGCGATGTAGACCAGACGGCTGACTACTACCTAGCCCTTATTCGATGATTTGATCGTCAAAACACAGAACCTTCGTTTCTGGTCTATTCTGGCCATTCCGTAGGAGCCACACTGAATAGTTGGCCACCGTTTCTATGTCCCTCGGTGTCCATTGATTGCCAAAATGAAACTGAGACTAATAATTATCCGTTTTTATTGTCAATGTGCACTGATAGGCCTTGTGTACATGTATTTGAGCTAGTGGTCGGTAACAGACTCGTCTAGCCTGCTCTCGGTACGGTCGGGTACAGCAGTCAGGTTGTTGGGCATATCAAATACTACAATCTGCTAAGAAGGACTTTATACTTGAGGATTTTTTAGCTTTTCTTAGATTGATATACTACTTTAGGGGTTTTGACAGCTCGTTGACGGTCCATCACCAGTTTCGCCATGTTTGGGCTCATCAGACAGGCGTAGTGCTCAAGTTCGTCTTACACGAGTATAAAGAGGTCATTAACACGACCCAGCGGCAAACCAGCAGGTGTTGTTGGTCTTTCGGTTGGTAGTGCTCATCATTGTATATTGTATAAAGTATTGCATTAAGCAATGTAATTTATGCTGAAACGCAGTGCAACATTGTACAGTCGCTTATTCCAGTTGAGAACTATGTGGACTGCGCTGCTCGTGGACGATGTAGGTTAGAACTCATAATCCGCGGCAGAGGACTGGAACATAATGTGACCTTCCGGGTCACATCTTCCCCCTGAATTTTCATGAACATTAAGTGAATAGTTTGCCGTGTAAAATAAGAACAGTCGCTTACCAGAGAAATGGAACGACTGTACTGAATTGCGCATTTTCGGCATACGCATTAATCCACAAACCGGGACTTCCGTAATTTCACTTCTGATTCTTAAAAGTTACTACGCTTCGAGGAGAAATGAGAATTTTGGTGTTCACCAGATGATCACCTGAGTGTCTGCGCTGGGCAGTAGTTAAGGAATCTATGGTCGTTACGTAACCTTTTAGTGTGAGCTGAAAAAAAAACAAGAACATGGGGTGGGAATTTCAATCGAAATATACACATCAGTTGCTTCAGACAGATAAATGAACTTCATTGTTTCCAATCCAGTAGAACACATTTAAAGTAAGGCCCCACTATGGTTGACTAAGGTAGTCTAATCATGGTCGGAATCATCATCAGAGAAAGGAGCATCAGTGTTGACATTAATTTCCCAATTCCGTATAACCGCAAAGTTTATTTAGTTACATTTATTTCATTTTATTTATTTATTTTATTTGCTTCAATATATTTAAATCCTGAAAGTGAAAAGAGAGAAAAGAGTGGATGGGATAGTGAACTTGTCTGCACAGCCCGAATGGGTTCGGCGTGTTCGAGTTCGAAAAATGTCTATCATACTGTTGTTATGTAACACCTTCTGCATTATCACATGAATCGCTTTTCTTAAGACCAGTCGCACTGAATTTCAAAATCACGTGACTAGCGTTAACGCCCCGACAACCAGGTCAAGGCCACTAATTACGCCTGAAACAGATGAAACAAAAACAGACACCTTTCTGTATTGACGCTGGGTTCTCTTGTTTTCTGGACACACCAAAAATCACACTGTCAACACATCTCAGAAAGTTTGAAATACAGTCGGTACACCGTTTCTGTCAACAACTGGGGCGCTGCACAGTATCGGTCAAAATTACGGGAAAGAAAGAAGCGCATTTACGATTAACGCTCAGGGTATGCTGCAAACAAAGAGCGTGACTGTTGTAGGACGGTGTGAAACAAGCCACTCGACAAGCGAACAGTGCACACTCCAAGAAACACCTTATTTGTCCCAGCGAACAGCTGGAAAGATTGACACAGTTCAAATGACGAGTGGTTTCTAATGGGAACACTGGCAAACGGGTAAAGTGAACAGCCCTTACACTGATCCGGAAGAAAATACCTGCCGACCAGTTACATATGCTGTAGATGCCTTCTAAAATGCATGTGAGAAATGAAAAGAAGCCAGTCAAACAGCCAACGGTGCTGCGTGGAGAAAAACTAGGTTAAAAAGTGAGAAAAATTCACTTATGCTATGTAGCTTCCCGATGTCACCATAGTCTGGAAAAGAAGTGGTAAGTCCCATCTTATGCTTCTGCATAGAAAACACCGTGAGCGACCAACCAGACGTTCAAGCTAACGATAATATACAGCTGGTCGAGAACCATATACTAGTGGTGGTCCATCAGCTGCATTTTAGTGAACGCTCTATAAAGGACAGTGCAGAGAAATGGCTAAACTGTCTCTCTATTTAATTGTGGTGCTCCTAAATCAGGGGAGACAATAACTATATAGTGACCGAATTCCAAATTCAGTTATAGTATTTCTCACTCTGGACAACTCAATTTAGTTGCAGTTGGCCATGACGAATGTACTGGGTTGCCTCTATTTATCACGTTATCGCTGCTCCGATACAATCGATTCTTACAACCTTTCGTCACTAGCTGTTGAACTCGGGCGGAAAAAAATCGATTACAGTCGCATATTCTTCCAGATACGTGACCCGCACGACGGAAAAAAGCTGAAAAAAGTGAGGCGAAAAGGCGAAAACCACTCATTGTTTCCTCCTTGTAAAAAAGGTATCGGAACGGTGTGCTCCGACAGCCACGCCGCAAAACGTCCAAATAATACCTTTGTGTATTCTAAAAGTGTATACCTGAGACTTTGATCAGGTTCTCTCAAATCTCGTTTATCAGCAATCACCAATAGTGTTCTAAAGTCGAAGACTTTTGCGCACGTGTCGAATAGGAGGCCATGCAAACTCAGGGAGTTTCCTCATTTTCTCACACGCGGTGTGAAACGCCGTAAAGGCAACTTATTTTTCTTAGGTTTTCCCGCTATCCTTTTACATAAAGCATACAAGTTTCAGCAAATATCAGCAAGACAAAGTGCTCACTGAAACTTTCTCAACACTTTCCAGGCCCTATACTTACGCAGGGAACTGCGTTTGGGACAATATGGCAATTAAAATATCCCGAGAAGAAGTAGCAGATACGGAACAAGGTGTCCACATGTAGAAGCCCAATTTCTCCGGGTGACCTTCACAAAACTGAGGTGATTAGTGAGTGCCTTGATGTAAGAACATACCGTAATCCCTTCTTTTGGTTAAACTTAACGGCCTGCACCAGGAATGGCTACTGTAAATTCTTTCGTGTTTCTTCGTGTTGTGACAATATCAACCATCAATCCTGATCATCCGCATCACACTCTCCAATCAGTACCACTTCCATTCATTCGTGATCCTGTAAGTTGTGACTTTCTAGTCAGCTAATGATCATCCTAACCAATGCTTTTCAACCGCCGTTGTTTTGCTCATATCGAGAGCATAGCCATCACCGAGTGCCAGTGACACTCCATTTGTGATCTTCGAGCGTCAGTGGTAGATGCCGTGGGTAGCGTATCCGCCGAGTTCAGCTTGAGGATGGCCATTAACTCTGTCAATGAAGGGGCCTGTGTAGTCCCAGGTAAAGTATCAGCCACTGAAATGCCTAGTTAGCAGTGATTTCCGTAGTTATTTTCTAAGCCAATAGGGCTGAAAGAACATTAAGTCGCTACGTGTAACCGGCTTCGTAGACTGAAGTAGTCCCATAATTTTGTCTCTCTAGGTCTTGCGCATACGGGCATCTTTCTTACAACAAGCAAGCTGAAATTTCCGCATATGATTGTGATTAAATGTATAATTATTCATACTGTCTTAGTTTTCTCCAGGTGTGGGACAGTTTTCATTTTGAGCACGCAAGTTATGTTGAGAAATCCGGATGGTTCTATAATTTTATCACGGGATACATCAGTAAATTATGCTATTTAGAGGCCTACTTAAAACTGCTCTGTTCTGCTCGGACCCATGTGCACATGCGTAGAATAAAAAATCCAGCATGTAAAGTAAAAAACATATCAACCCTCATATCAATCAGCATGTATTCGGAGTTACATGACTCCCCGAGAAATAAACACCGTGTTGTAATTAAATCCTTCAAAGAATTTTTCTTTTTTCCTGAGTATCTTACAAAACTGACCACTATCAGCTGCACTAAGTATTTAAGGAAAGCTAACGGAAGGGCACATCCGAGTTCGCTGGGCTCCTCAGTTCGACTAAAAACTCTGCATCGCTCGGAGGAACGGTCATCAGAACAATGATAAGCCAGAAGCGAGTAGCTCATACCTGATACAGGTTTTTTAAGACTGCATCAACTTCATATGTCTGCGAATCGAGAAGAAACTTTTCTTTGTCATTAGCGATTGTGTACCTCAGTAGGTAACTCTAGGTGACAGAAGTAATCCACCATGAGCAATGATAAACCTAAGCTGATGTAAACCGGATTCACTTATGCATCTCCTTGTGTTCCGGAAGTGTGGCACTGGAGGCGTCGAATGGTCACAATGATTCCAGTTGCTGTCCTCTCAGGTACGAGGCGCTGAGTCACTAAATGAGCAGATCAGCAATAGTGAATGGTACCTGAAGTGTGTGCAGTCGGACATTAGCTGAAATGCTGTTGAAACCAGTTGACAGGAAGGGGTATTTTAACAAGATACCGCAGCTGTTCACACCTCTCGCTGGTGTGCGCCCCATCATATTAAAAAATCCGACTCTTGACCCGATTGAGCACGTGTGGGATATGTCAACATGCTAAGTGTATAAATATACCAAAATCGATAACATCCTTAACACGAATTGATGGCTATTTTTAAACGAAATGAAGAAGGACTAGGCAAAATACAACCAAGATGCACACTAAACTACAACTGAGCAAATTAAAAGTGGTTTGAGGCGAAAGGGCCGGAATGATTATTCATGATTATCATGGTTGTACGTGGGCTAGGATACTGTCAGGGCGCCCACATGTAGACAGAAGGACGATTATGGTCCTCAACCAAAGCCCTTGGCTCAAAAGCCTAACTGCATGGCAGCTGTAGTCGGCGGGAAAAGCAAATGCATTGCCATTTCTACGGAACAAGTCGCCACATGTTCCAACCCCCAACCTAGAGGATCAGGAAACTGTTTGTCAGACTTCTAACCATTGACCAACCTGGTATGAGAGACTCTGTGTTTCGCGGGGACACCCCCCAGTATAGCTAAATGGGTCGCTGAGGTGCGCAAACTGTCACAACACGGTAAGGTCCAGCCTCTTCGTGACGGGATTTTGTATCACCAGTCATCAAATCCGTAGTTTATTTGCAGTCTGGCCCTTGCAACGCAGAGTGATTTTCTGATTAGTGTTCGCCTTTATGTCTGTTAATAAAAAGAATTCTGACGTTTCGCCTCAAACGCTTTTCCCGTTAATATAGTTACCTCATCTGTAGTGCCTAATTTGACCATTCCCTCAAAACCTCTAGTGAATTTTAGATCCCCGTCGAGGCTACTTCTCAGCTTGGAGAGCAAACCAGTTTTCGAAACGATTTTGGTCAAAATTAACTCTTCACAAGGGATCGAAAATCCATCATACTCGGTTGTCTCAGGAACAACTAAGTGATCTTCTTAAAGTTTAACTTTTGAAAAGTCCGTCCTTAAGGAATGCAAACCAGGGTTGTTTCGAGCTGATTTGTGAGTCAGTCGGTCCAATATGGAATTACGTACGTTGAAGAAGCCAGCCAGCACCTGCACCATTCCTCCTGCGCTCACCTCATCTAGGAAAACTGAGCGCAAGAGAGTCTGTCATAGGTCGCAGCCCAAGACGTCTCAAATCTGTCCAGCCCTAACCAGTCCTGTGAGTTCCCACCGAAATCTTACCTTAAAGTGTCGCACAGTGCAATGTATGGCTGTTCCCCATACGCAGGTGTTTTTGCCGAACTCGCTTCAGTGACTAAAGTTAGTCCTGACACCTCATATGTAGTACTCATAGATGCTGGGTATTTAAACATTTTTAACCCTTAAATTGTGCATTACTTACAGGTCCCATGGACTGCCGGAATGAGTAAACACGAGCAAAAAGTTTCCACCACCAAATTTGCTTACTTGAGGGGCAACAGATTCGCGCGTATATCGTTCCGCCCAATAGCATTAGTGCTATCCATTGTTACGTGAGCAAAATCAGGCGAGACTTTCGAGAAAACAAGACTTCATAGTGGGAAGATAAATGCAGAGGACCAGTAAAATCACTGCCTTGTGTGTTGGCCATAGTGCTCCGCGCTTGCCTGACACTGGAGTTTCTAGTGTTTTATACCTGTGATTGATGACACTGGAATTGATAGTCTGCGACTGGCGAAATTCGGACCACTCTGCTTCATATTTCACCCCAATTAGCGACGGAGGGCTGACCCTAGTGCGGCTGGAAAGTGGTGTCGGCCATTAGTCCGTCTGGAATATGCACTATGCGCCCCATGCTCTTAGTCCTCCCTTCCCTGTTTGGCAACCATGGTCTATCTCTGTTGCCTGTCACTGGCCCTAGAAGTGCTCCCCTTTTTATCGTCGGTCTTCTTCTCTGGAATTTAAAAGGGGTAAAGAGTGCCCGTATTATTCTGCCCGTTTTTGTGCAAAAGGGCTTGTGGTATTGGCCACTCCGCCTGGAATTCCATTGATCTGGTACGGTGGGCAAATACCAAAACTGACACTAGCCTTGTCTCTTAATACGACACCAGTTTACCCCTATAACTAACAGTGTTGATCGTTTTTTCCAGCCATCCCTGAAAAATGGGCGCAAAATTAGGCCATTTTTCCAACTAACCTAACCACTTAACGTTCCGATAAAGTAAAATGTCCCCAATCTGCACGTATTCTGGGTAGTTTTGTATTTTAGGATGATATTCCCGATCGGTGCCTTCGCGTGACATAAATCCCGTTTTTCTGAATTTGCTCATTAGTGTGTTGGGATGAAGTGTGTTCTAGACTTGCGAGTTAACCGTATCGCTTGAAGCACATTCATGCTGCACAACAAGTCCTTTTCAGCCCTGTTTTCTATGTGGTCGATCACAAAGTGGACCTACATTTGGCGAAATTTGCTTCTGAAGAACGAAAGTACACTGCTGTCCATCGGCTAGATGGTGGATGTGTAACCTGCAGGCAAATATACTAAAAAGACATCAGAAAACTCATCCTGCAGCGGGTGCGAATGATCACTGTCAACACATATGTGTATTTGTTCTTCTGAATGACCATCTTCGTTTTTGTATCGAATAACTGACTCTGGTACAAAGCAGTTGCCATCTAAACTCATCACAAATGCTTGTACACACAGAGAGGATAAGTTAAATCAGTGCCTTTGATTTAAACTTGCATCCCACGAAAGGTGTCATTTTTCCCACGGAGTAACCGAGTCACTCGACCTTCGGCAATTTTCTATCACCGGTCGCTCTATGCTTTCTTTCCAATGCCTTACGAGGTAAAGAATAATTCACCAGTCTCACCGGCATTAAATACATCCTTTTGATCATGATTGGCTAGTAACTTTGGGATAGTTTTGCGAAATTCATCGACATCACTGTGTCACTTATTTCTCTCTCTCTCCTTCTCCACATATATGGCTATACATTTCATTGCGGACATCCACAGTAAATACACTTATCTTGTAATGCTCAGCACACACCTCTCCTCCCAACATCCAAACCACCTTTTTAATCTCCCTCATTCTTCGAAACCATTGAAAGACTGGCATGGTTGATCCCGTGGAATTCTGATCTACTTTGATGCGAACGTTGCTTGTTGACAAGTTATATTCAGTGTGCTGCTGAAGCAGTTCCTTACGAGCTATGTCTTCCTAAGTGGTTTTCCAACATACTTTCAAAGAATTTTGAGTGGCACCTTGGTGCGACACCTTTTCTAGAATACCCGCCTTCTGGAGAACAGAAAAACGCTTATTTACCGGACAGTGTAATCCCATCCTGACAGTGGAAGTAAAAAAATGAACTCAAACCTGATGAGCTGATGAAGTTGCAGCGGATTCCACTTGATTCACTTATATTCACCTCTCCTCCGGCTGATCGGTCAAACCACCCTGATGACTAAAGCATAAGAAAGTGAGTTTTTGCTCTTATCGAGCTCTTTTTGGCTTTTGTTCATGTAAATGAAATCTGTTGATCCATTTCAGGCTGATGTATCGTGCATCAAGTGACTCAGTGATGCAAGGAACTCGATGCGCTCTGAATGTGCGTCTAACTCAGTAACGTGCATTGGATCCATTGTAACAAACACTGTCCACATGTTTGACCGGAAAATTACAACCTGGTTAACAGCAACAAAACAAATTCCGGTCGATAGCTGAGCACGACTGTTTCGTAAACCGAGCCATCGTCGCCTCCTACCCCTAACCCATACTCCAAATGCACTACAATCATCACTGCATACGAAGACAACCAACGAAAGCAGGTGTGACCTCTGAGCTCAAGCAGTGTTCAACAGTACAATGACCTGATCTGCCCTGAAAGCGTGAAGTTGCCAGTATCGTCGACTGACCAGATTGTTCAAATCACTCACACTGGTTCATCGACCTGTCGTAGCGGCGTTCACCTCTGCATGAACGCCACAAAGAGTAGCATTGGCGAAAATTTGTTCGGTCTTACTCTTTCCCCCTTCCCCCCCAACGCGCCCTTCAGCCGTTCGGCAAGGTGATTTGGACATGACCGAACAAGGCGCAGTTGGTTTTACCTAGGCATTTGTGCTACCGACAGATCTCCAAAAGTTTTTAGTGACATGATGTTGGATGCTCTCTAAAAGTCATCACTATGAAACAGAGACGTCTGGCATTAGCGCAGCAAAGTCTGGCACCAAGAAGTCGTCATTTCGAATTGTTGGGTAGTACTTCTCTTTTGACACAAAAGCTTCTTCAGTGCTAGTGATTAGGTTACCAGGTTGGCGGATTTTCAGGCAGACGGAAGAACCATCAGCAACACCTCTGTTGGCGAACGTGCTAAATCAGTGTTGTGTCCGTATAAGTTGTTGTTGGTAAATGTGCGGTTACCTCACGACCAATGTGTTGGTGGGTTTGGAAGAGTGCTCTATCATGGCGAGCCCTGCATTTTTATAACCTCCAAATCCGTTTCTGGATAAGACGTGAAACATGTTTCCTGGAAAATCTGCCTTCACTGATCAGCCCTTTCAGTTTAAGGGAGAGATTAAGCCGCCAAAAAAAGACAACAGACCTGTTGGCTACCTAGTACATTTAGTTCACAGAATCTGCTATTTCTGCGGGTTTTGCGTCGACCTTCCTAATCCATCTAATTCAAACCCACTGTACGTTGGCAGACTAAATATGAAAGGTATATTGTGGCATTTACTAAGAGGTAGCTAGGATATCTATTTAAAAGGAATGAGAATCGGTGGTATCGAACCCTGTATTATCGCTGGGACGTAACTGGAACTTGAAAAGCCCACCCGCTATTCGGCAGAAGATTCCGGAAGCTGATCGTCACGTAGTTTGGCAAATTCCCGACCTAAAGCTGACACCTTGACGTGGTGGTCGGGCTTGAGTGCTGCAATGATCCCGCGGGCTACACTGGCTGGAACGTCGTTCCACAACAAGGTGCAACCATGCCAAGAAGGCCAACGGGGAGCAGTCAGACCAAGAGCAGCGAGACCCCGTACTAGGAGTAATCGTACTATGAGGTGGTCTGGGGGTAAAGTCGTACAGTCCTCTGCGACAGGAGTGTGAAGGCAGTAAGGTGTCTCCCCCAGGCGACCAGCATGTCCAGATTTATGGAAGCAGCGATGCTGCCTTCCCCCAAGGAAGGACGGGTAGAAAATGTCGACCCCAAAAACCACACACTCCGATCGCCCAACGGCTAACCGTGACCGCCGGCGCATTATCCAATACGGTCGAAATACTTTTAAAACCAAAGAGTCAGGTGCTGCTCAGAAGGCACCTGTTGTGCGCAGCCGCATCAAGAATGAGACAGTAATGCCTTATTCCCTGCGCCCTCGGGTTAGGCCAACCCCCTGCAGCCGAGCAGGTCAGACTATTGAGTCAGTGGCTCCGCGCAGAGTCCCCAAAGAAAACCCTACTGTCCGCTGCCTCGTGGGTCAGACTTTTAAGCCAGAGGCTAGGGACAGGGTCCCCGAACAAAACCCTACATCCTCCCACTGCCTTGTGGGTCAGACTTTTGAGTCAGGGGCTAGGGGCGAGGTCCCCGAACAAAACCCTACATCCTCCCACTGCCTTGTGGGTCAGACTTTTGAGTCAAAGGCTCAAGGTGGGGTACCTCAACCAAACACCCTTCCTCGGCCTGGGCTACCGGGAAGTATCATTTGCCCGCGCAGTTCGGTGTCCACCGATGTCCCTTCCCAGCCCCTTCCCACCACACAAGCAAAAGTCACTGGGTCACTTGACTTTCAGTTACCTGACCGAAGGGCCTTATGCTCCTCGCTGCCTAGTAACAGTAAACAAAATAACACCCTTCTAAATCCACGAGATCCTTTCTATATAGGAGCTTTTAACGTCTGTACTCTATTTCAAATTGGCTCACAGGTAATGCTTGCTGAAACCTTATACTCCCTTAAAATTGATGTATGCTGTGTCGCCGCAACACGCACACAGGACCCAAGCGTGGTTATGCGTCTCAGAACGCCAAGGATGAACTCAGCTCTTTCACATTTCTAACTTCGTGTGTCCGGTAACCCAGAAGCGATGACTCATGGAATATATGGCGTGGGAGTTGCACTCAGCCCCAGAGCTGAACGCGCTTTGCTAGATTGGATCCCAGGGAACAGTCGCCTTTGCGCCGTCCGGTTATCCAGTTCAATCAAGCTCAATGCCTCTCAGCATAAAGAGCGGTGCCTGTTTGAAGTGTCGGCTTATGCCCCAACGGACTGCAGTTCTGATGCTGAGAAGGATACTTTCTATCGAGAGCCATCCGGGCTCATTCGTCAAACAAAAAGCACTGACATTTTGGTCCTTGCGGGCGATATGAATGCCTAAGTTGGTCGTCTGAGCTCCTTGGAATCACATTTGGGTGGTCGATTCGGAGTCGATGCTCGCCGCACAGACAACGGAGATCGACTCCCTCAGTTATGTGCTGATCACGAACTGTTTCCGGCAAGTATGAACTTTCAACATAAACGTTCGCATCGCGTAACCTGGCGGCCACCAACTGCCAATCAACTTTGGACCCAGTTGGATCACGTGGCCACCAGCCACCGGTGGAGAGCCACAATTCAAGATTGTCGTTACTTCCGATTACGCCATGGTGCGAGCACGCTCGACAGTTATTGGCCCTTCGGGCCTTCGCAAGTCAGCAATGAGCTTGCCAATCCACCATCTTCGAAGAACTACCATAGCTCAGCAGTATCGACCTGAGCTACCTCAACAACCCTCTACAGTAAACCAGCACTGTGCTGGTAAGGAGCACGTGAACGAAGCATGGAGGAATGTGAAAGGAGCTATGTTATCGGCGTTCAGTGCTGTCTGTCCGACTTCTCCGATTCGACCACAAGACCACTGGATGTCGTCGAGATCGCTATCCATGATTGACGCCAGGAAAGCCATACCAGCAGGCAACGAGTACGACGACGCACGCAAATCTCAAACGCCAAATAGTGAAGAGTCTAAGGAAAGACCGAGAGCTCTGGTGGACATCGAAAGCTCGGGAGATTGAGAAGACTTTTGTTACGGGAAACAGCCGTGACCTATATCAACTGATACGATTGACCGGCCCTAGGAAACGATAAGTGAAAAAGATGGCTCATTAATTCACTCGCAAAAACGTCGACTGGAAAGATGGGCCGAACACTTCGAACATCAGTTCAGCTGGCCTCCTGCAACACACCCTGTGGAGATAATGCATACCGGCGAATGGAATGCAAACCTTGATAGCCCGTCGGAAGAAGAAATAAAGTACGAAATATCCGTACTAAAAAGTGAGAAGGCACCAGGACCGGACGGTCTCTATCCAGCCCTCTTCAAAGAAGGCGGAGAATCCCTAGTGACCTGACAGAGCTTATTGGTGCTATATGGAACGAAGAGAAGGTGCCTGCAGAATGGGGCATGTTGACAGTTGTCCCTATCTTCAAAAAGAGTACGCGGACGCTGTGTGAAAACCACCGTGGCATCAGCCTGTTAGCTGTGGCATCGAAGGTGCTCTCTGACCTTATCCTTCGAAGGCTAACCGAACACAGGGAGAGACAGATCCGTGAAAACCAAGCTGGGTTCCGTCCTGCAAGTGGATGCATCGAACATATCTTCACCCTCCGACAGATTTTGGAACAGTGACACTGCTTCCAGCAACCAACACTGGCTGTGTTTCTTGATCTGAAAGTTGCCTTTGACTCTGTGGACCGTCAGGCACTATGGCAGTGTCTGTGGAGAAAAGGTGTCCCCTGTAAATTCTTGACCCTCCTTAAGGCGCTGTACGCCAACTCCCGCGGCCGTGTGAAGGTCTTCGGGAAGCTCTTTTCTGAGTTCATCAATCAAACGGTGTCAGACGGGGCTGTCCTCTTTCACCTTTCCTCTTCAAGTTCGTCATTGATACGATCATGGAAAACTCACTATCAGCCTCTAATGCCTGTGGAGTCGAAGTACACCCGGGGCGTCCGCTCACAGATATCGAATACGCAGACGGCATACCTCTTCTTGGGTCTGATGCCGTGATAATTGCAAACAATGTTAAATAATCTAAATAATGCTGCCTCACGGTTTGGCATGCGCTTCACACCTGCAAAGTGTAAAGTGCTACTTCAAGACTGGGTGGGCTCGAACCATAGCCTCATGCTTGCGGATGAACCGATTGAGGTAGTAGACAAATTTGTTTACCTGGGCAGCTGTATCAGTCCCGGTGCTCTCGCGAAAGATGATATTTCCATCCGGATTGGGAAGGCCAGAGCAGACTTTGTGAACCTGCATCACCCGTGGCGTAGGCGTGACACCAGTTTATCCGTCAAGGGTCGAGTTTACAATGCTGCGGTGCGCTCCACATTACTATATGGATCAGAAACCTGGCCGCTGCTCGCCGAGGACGTCAAGAGACTTTCAGTGTTTGACCATCGATGTCTTCGGAGCATTGCCCGAGTCTGGTGGGAACACCGAATAAGCAATGCTGAAGTACGTCGAATGGTATTCGGAAGAAATAACTCATCCTCGATAAATGGACTGATCACACTGCATAGGTTGCGCTGGCTTGGCCACGTGCTGCGTACGCCAGTCGACCGACTTCCTCGAAAGGTTCTTTTCGCACAACCACGTGAAGGGTGGAAACGAGCCAGAGGAGGTCAAACAGTGAATTGGCAGCGAATTAAAAAATCCATTACCAGCAAACTCAGCTACGTTGGTCATTGCCGTCTTCTTGGATGGGGACCCCGAGACGGGCCACATCAATGGTTAGAGACATTGTCAGACATGGCCCAGTCGCCCCCTCAATGGCGCTCGTGCATCCAAGCTATTGCTTTCAATGCATAGCTCCATTCCCAATTCCCCCACTTAACAGTCCACTAGCAGTGCTGCATTTACGCATCAACTTATCAGCTCCCGCCTCCAATGCGCAGCTACCTACCCCACCTCCTCAAATCACCGGTGAACGAAACTGTGGCAGCTACAACCACTGTACGACAAGTACGCGGTTCTTACAGCTGACAATGGTGATGATGATGAGTCTGGCAAATTCGAAACGCTCCCATGATCGTACCGAGAGGTTCGAGATACAAGAAAAAGAGTCGTGCTTGAAACACTGACCCAATTCGTCAGGTTTTTAGGGGCGAAAGTGTATCCAGAGGCAGCAGAAGTGGCATGGCTTTGTGCTTAAGTATGATAATAACTACCGATGATAGACAAATTCGCAAACTGTCATTTATGTGCTGCGGTCTGTTTACCGGCAAGGTGCATACTACCACCCTTAGATGTGCAAAATCCATACTCATTAAAAAGTTGTTTCTAAAATAATAGAAATCAAGATACAAACAACTGTAATAAGGATGGATAATCCCTCATTACCTTTGCAGTACTAGCTGGGGAAGATACTTGGCAGTGCGTCATCGAAATGCACGAGGCTAATTTGAAGACTCACGCGTGGCTTCAATCTGAAGAAGCAAAACCTTTAACCAAAACCCCACTAGTAACAGGAGAAGGGAAGTATCTAAAATTTTGCGGAAAGGTACATGCGAAATGTGGGCTCTGTTTAAACCACACGTTGACTGAGACATAGTAGTCGGAAGTCCAGTGAACAGCCACAGCTTACCTGACAGAATACTAACCCTCAAAAAGGATTTGATGGCTATCACAAATGGGCTTTGTAATGGACTAGGTGCTGATAGTAAAGCTTAGGTCTGCGTCCGAAAACCCTAGCCATGCAAAACTTTTCTTGTGTGACCGATCCCATCAGCCTTGTACGGCTGAGGATCTCAGGATCCGATCACGTCTTCAGTAGTACTAATTTGCGATATTTGGTAGGGATTATGAAATAGTAGCTTTTATCAAACTGCACGGTCGCGTGGATTACCGCGAATCGATGGAAAACAAAAAGAATCAGGCAAAGTTGACTAGTTGAAGAACATCAACCAAGGTATCCTAATGTATGTAGCAGCTGTGACCGTCTGCGTGGAAATATAGTGTGGAAGTTAGGTCATGAAGGTAAAATACAAAAATTATTAGGAGAGAACAGTAAACTAGCAAAACTACTAAAGTTTCTTTTTGTTAACAATAAGTTTTTTCGATTCTCATCGGTTCCTGCTCAGTAGGCACCACTTTTGACCGGCTTCTTCAGGTGGTCGACTCAGTCCAGCAAAAATTAATCGGAATCATTTTCGCGTTCAAACACAGGTGCTAGGAGTAGGAAATTTCGGACAAATACGATATCGTGCACATAATCCAGTTCATCTGTTTTCAACATTGCGCCCATCAAAACCAATCCACGTGGTCCTGTTCCAAGCGATGCGGTTAGAGCACGAACCTCAAAGCCTGTGGTGGAGCTTGCAAGATAGTCTGTAGGGACAAAAGGGGCCTTCAAGTTTCGCGAGGGGCGTATGGTCTATTTTCCTGTACGGCAAACGAATCCACGATCCAATGAGAACAGATAACCTGTGTTGCAGCAGATACTTCAATTAATGAGAGAACATCTCAAGTTTAGGCACCGTTAATGTAACTCATCGCTCAGGATGGAGTCCATTTGATTCCGCCTGTTTGAATGGAGACAGAACAACTGCAAATAGGTATCGACAGCAGTCTCACTTAATGTTTCGGGATGTAGATATCTCAGAACGCGTGCGGCAGATCAGCTATCTTCAGAATAAGACTGTTTCCAAATCAGTTATTGTGGTTGTATGCCAGTGAAATCCCGACCAGGAACTGGGAGATAGTTTGTTCAGTGTCATTTGAAGAGTCACTGCTAATGAAACTGGAAATGCTTGCCAATAGCATACCAGTCACAAATTACTCCAATCCCAGACTACCTGTCTCGTCCCTTGGTTGCCCAGTGACAAGGTAGGGAACACAGCCGAGACAAAACAACCAGCGGGTCGGGCAAAACACCCTAGCA
Source organism: Opisthorchis felineus (assembly GCA_004794785.1). Taxonomy (NCBI): domain Eukaryota; kingdom Metazoa; phylum Platyhelminthes; class Trematoda; order Opisthorchiida; family Opisthorchiidae; genus Opisthorchis; species Opisthorchis felineus. The sequence continues at coordinate 450,110 of SJOL01006682.1, forward strand.
CTGGAAATACACAGGAATCGCGAAATGAATCACGTGGCTGGACAATGCTAAGCAGGTTGGACTCTGGAGCTTCTGTCAGACGGCAGGTGGTTATCAGGGTTATCCGTGAGCGAACAGTGAACGACGCAAAACAGGACGACACTAAAAAGTCGCGTGACACAGTAAACTAAAGCGTGACACAACGTTTTGTGGTGTAGGGGTGTCTGCGCGCATGTCAACGATACGCTTACACAAACTCATAACTGAAAAGTAGACAGGTTACAAGACAGTATTCACGGTTGGGCAAACTAGTGGTCCGAAGAATACAGCTCAGTGCAAGCACGCGTTCCATTACCGGACAAACTGGAAGACAGTATTGACTTGGGTAGGTATGGAAACCGTTGGCGGTATCACACCGGGCATTGGATTTCTGCTAACAGGCGGAGTGGAAAGAGCAAAATCGGTAGAAATTAATAAAATCTATGCCCATGGAAACCATTGTAGGTAGTTGAACCCAACAGTAATTTCGGCGGAAAAGCCATCATGCCCAGGTTTTGAGACAAAGTTAAAGCACGGCCCACATTAACTATAGAGACTAGATTAATCGCAATTCATGTCGAGGGTACTGTTCTAGCCAACCGCACCCCGCGAACGTACTAGTTTGCTTGAAATAACCTTGCCAGAGTTTTCAACAATTATCGCACCAGTCCTGCGCAACGCGTCCAAAAACTCCGAAACAAGAGGACGAAAATATATATGCACTGACGGGGGGCGAACTGTAGGTTCTCTTTGTACTCAGGCCGTCATTCCCCGAGGGAATACCTCTTATGAAGACTCAGCAGGCAAAAGTGCCCGAAGGAACGTGGAAGATTCTCTCTTAAAAAACGGCATTAGAAAAGCTCGATTGGCCGGAGGCTTTCCTCAAAGCTGATATTCATTAATCAAGTGAGTTTTGAGCAGGAGGTAACCACTATTTTCGCGGTGACCAGTTTTTATTTAGGAAAGCTGTGCATAGGGAACAGAGTAAGCAATGGTATGCGGTGTTTATACCGTAAAGGCATAATGATGTTATTATGTCTGTGACTCCATACACGGCAGATTGATTCGGAAGGATGGCCAGTCAGTGGACGCATGATAAGCTGAGCAGCATTCAAGCATCTGTCATTAATGCTTGCTTTCTTATCTTCCGACTTAGCAGCATGTAATAATTCTAATAGGTTAAACATTCATCCGATAATCTCCACCGTCGTACCATAGGGTAATTAGGTAACTTTGTACCCTAAGCGGACATTCCACAGTTGCCATGCGCATACATTAGAACTCCTCTGCGGGGAACACTGCAGATGAATCCCTCATCAAATTCCAGTCATGACGCTTGAAGAATGGGTTCCGACTATTCTAAGAACTACAACAAGGTTTGTGGTCTCCTCAAGTAACCAGCTGCACTGAAAACCGCCTGACATCTTAGTTCACATACGACCGGTGCCACTCAACAACATAAACCCTCTGCACCAAGCGTATTCATTCTGCCTCGATTACCGTTGTATCGTGCAGTGATCGGAAAACTGTGCATTTTATAAACATCTACACGCTCAATAGACTCAATGCTTACACGGTTTCCATAAGACACTGGCCACTGATACGCCATCAACCTGTCATTATGACGCAGCGCTCTTCTCTTACAAGAAACACTCCTAGGAAGGAAACATTCCCGGTGCTTCTAGTTTTCTCCAATTAGGATGCTTTGTACAAGCATTCACTGAACAAAGAGCGCTCTTTAGGCCCTTCAAATTTATGGATAATCGCCAATCAAAAGTGGTGTAAATTTTCTGGCTTGACCGTACAACATCAGCAGTTGAACATAAATTGTCAAAGCTCCTGTTGAACACTGCAAAAGGAGGTAAACCAGGGACATTTGTCACTACTCGAATGAAGTTTTACAGTGGCAGTGCTTGAACAGACGCACGCAAATTGTTGGGCTTATTGTTAAATGGTAACTCAAACAGAGGTGACAAGCTCCGTGCTTCATTTTGTGGGAAGCCCGTTGCAACAGCAAACTGACTCATGACTTGAAATACGGGCAGGCCGGGTAGGGTTGCGTAGATCACAACCAATGCCAGACACGTAACCCGTGACCCCGAATAAAGTTGACCTGGAATGGTACGGTTGTGAATTTACCTTCAAACCGCCGTCCACGGGGGCACTTTCAGTCTTTGAAGGATCTTTCTTTTACTACTGGATATAGATGTTTGACATGTCCGAAGATTAAGCAGCCACAGGGTAACTGTTGTGGACTTATGCTGTTACACCGTTAAAAAACTAACAATACCGGTCAGAGCGTGAGGTGAAAACTATTTCAAAAACAGGACAATTCGACTAGTCGTCTACGAATCAAAACAAAATGTTTAGTTGGACAAGGGCCCTTTCACGCCGGAGGTCATCTGCTGCCCAAAAGCTACGGTGCGCATTCCGATCTGCGTTGGACGCGAATAAGGCTATTACTTTCTCCCTAAAGTTTACCTCTAAACCAAAGCTGTCTGACTCCACTACTGCCTAAGTAGTTTTCCTGCAATGCTGGAAGATTTCCATGGATATCAATGATAATGTAAATGGAACCATTTGAAGTAAGTTTCAATAAATGTTTTTATCATATCTTACTTTTCGATTGAATGAGATGATTCCAGATAATCTTGAGTGTTGAGGGCCACAAACAATCCTCGTCCTAATTATCGTGCTGATGGACTTAGATCAATTCCTGGAAATATTTCCATGCGAAACCCCCCCCCCCGTCTCCAGTAAACAATAACCTCAAGGCAGAAACACTTTTTGGTGATCCCTCTTGATTTTTTGTAAGGATAGAGGCACCATAATACACATGTTTTTCTTAACAAAGCCCGTCAGTTAGACAGCAGGTTATAGAGGGCACCCCACTCAAACACAATACTTGGACGCATTACCATTCGGACTCATCAAACACTTGCTTGGTAGCCGAAATTGCCACATCTGAAACTGGTGCGCTGTGTTGGTGATAGGGTCTTCAGGTAACGAAAACAACTGCAAGCCGACTAATTCTCCAGGATGGCTCCGAGCGATCAACCGACAGAGACGCCTATACAGCAGCCAGCCGATGCATTCAGCACGATTAAAGTTGTGTTAGTCCCAAGTCGATGAGATGAAGAGCACAGCGTGTCAATCCCAATAACAGAATTTCACGCGTTCACTCATACCTAAATAGGTGGAAAAAGTATTCGGGATAAATGGATTGTGACACCATGTGTGTATCTTAGAATGGTAGATGTTCCTGAAGCCCAGCATCCGCAACATCATCTGACTGCTGAATCCCAAAGACCTACCACAGTTCAAGCGTTGTGAGGCTGACCTATGGTTCATTGTCCCAGTAGAAAAGAACTTCAAAGTGTGGGCATGCATGCGGATGTAGAAAAAGCTGTTTGAACGTTGAGATACGAAAATTAGCGTAATAACAGTCACTTTGTACATTTTGTATCAGGCGAATTGGCGTACCCATGAAGGATGAGCGCATTGGATTCACCTTTCTTCAGAATCATCATCATCATCTTCACTAGCAACAACGCCAAATTGGAACACTGGTGTACGGAACGCCCAAACACAAACGGGTTCGATCGTCAGGAACCAGTGCAACAGCGATAAGGTGAATGGGTCACCTGGTTAAACGCCAAACAGGGCGACGTCACGTGACCGACGACGCCGTTTATCCGGCCGGTTGTCCTTAATACTTAAAACACAACATGCCTGGCGTTTTCCTTTTATTTACTTCGACCAATCCCACTCTCGTTTTTACGCTATCAACAGCTAAATGCTGTGGCAACCCAAACTAGTGCCGTGCGTTGAAAAACTGAGCTCAGTGAAACATTAGGAGGCGGTTATCTAATTCATCCACGCGTTGCTGAGACCACGACCGCGCGCACACCACAGAAAAAATCACCAATGCTGAGGTAGAAACTAGCGGGCTGGAATTTAAGTGCGAAAAGCAGTCAAACACAGTAGATGCGTTGACGTACACCGCCTTAAGCTGATTCTGTAGACTCCTTTAACCAGCCTCATTCAAACGACAAAGCTTAACAATTTCACTGAATGGGAGACGGCAGCGCACCCATGACAGCAGACGATAGCGATACATTCGGTTGAATCGATACACAACACCCACTGAATTTCACGTCACATGCTTGAAGAATTAGGGCCACGTTGATGCAGTTTGTTAGGCATGGGTCAGAAAATACAGCAGAAGAATTGAAGCCCGTTTAAAAGCTGTCTTGAGAAAGGCAACAAGAGCTACCAATTTGTACGAGAACAATTCAGAAACAAAACACGCGACCGCGCTCATTTTTTATACACACCAATATAATTGCATCAGAAAACACTAAGGAGTAGTATAAAGGCGGATGATAAGTACAGTGGATAAAAATATGTCCCTGAGCTGCACATTCGAATCCATCCGTCCCACATGGATACGGGATGAGAATAAAAAGTGGAGGTATTATAGAATAACGATGAGGGGCGTGAGGTAAAAGTTTAAACGAGGACAAGACCGTATACGTCAAATGGGGTCGGAACGCTTCGTAACGGTGCAATCGGTGGACTCAGAGGAACACAGCAAAGCAGCTTTATCCTGGTCCACATGATCTGTGGCAGTATACTGTGGTTTCGCCTTCTTCCGTTGTTGGGCTAACGCGTACTCCTCCTGTTGTGTGTAGCGTTTGAGCATGGCTTGCAAAATCTCTTGGGTTACTAGACTGCCTGCATTCAGACGCATCATTTGCAAGAGGAAACTGCCGTCCAGTCGAAGGAAGGTCATCTCGAAACGGGTGAGAAGAGGATCCATACCCTCATCATAGGCATCAGCAATCTTCAAGTATCGGACCAGAAGGCGTAAACGAGATTGGCGGGCTGCCAAACGGTAGATCCACACAAATACACTCACGATCTCCAAAGAGGCAACAAACACGAACCAAAACCAGAGGAAGACGTATACCTTCTCGTTTAGCATGTTCACTGGCAGCGTACACTGTACGGTAACCATAGGGATAGGTGTGCTTGTTAATTTGATTGGTACGCGACAGAAGCCAACACGAGGAAACACACTCGTCTCGTTCCACTGGCGTCCAGCGACTAGATCGCTTAGGATGCTAAGACCGAACAGCTGGTATCGTCCACGTGCGCCCAAAAAGTGCTGCATCAGTAGTAGTTGCCCAATCGCATTGAACAAGTACAGGAACTTAACAAACATATAGTAACTCGCCAGTGCAGTACCCAGCCGTTTTCTAGGTAGAAGATCACGAATTCCATGGGCTAAAGTATACATAGTGCCGTGAGTGACTGAGTGATCATCCGGTTTTCGCAGGTCACGGCGCGCGAACAACAGCGTATCCATCACGTTAGCTATGAACTGAACACGTTGCTCGCGTTCTTTTCCACTCTCCCTGGAGGCAGCCTGAGCGGATTCCAGCAGAAAACCCAAATTGGTTCCCACACGATTGAATGTGATAGTCTCCCAAATCAAGCGTGGCACGTAGCACAGAATGGCTTGGAGAGCCAAAACGAGTGACACCCATTGATAATAATCTGTGGAATTAGAAGCAGAGAAGAGTGGAACGGTTTGAGACCAACAGGATACACTTAGCTGACCCGCGAAAGTGAGAGCACAACAATCAATAGACACGCGGTGACAAAATACCTCGAAGGTGACCAGAATATGCTTTGTGGCGGGTAAAGTTTGACACCAACCCACCATGCGATTCAGCAAACTCTTCCATAAGAAAATATTTACTCGCTTACATCTGCAAAATTAATCGTTCGTTTTACGGGAATCGACAAGCTAATCTTTACGAGTAAAAACCACATTTACCTATTCCCAGCCACTTCCCTTGGACTACCCGTAAACCCTTCAATGTGCTCAGCAAATGTCCAACCGAAATGGGGCCTTTACTTGAACGTACGAGCCACTAAGCTTCAGTGGTTGGACTGGAGATAAATTCTGGAGGGAAAAAACCCTCCATCACAAGCACGGACGTCCAGTCAAGCCAGCTGGATGTCAACGGAGAGCCGATGAACCAAGTCGACTTCTTCAAGTATTTGGCTGCCACCATCGTCCTGAATGACCAAGCACGGCAAGAAATACGTATCCGTATCGACAACGCCAGGTAGACCTTCATGCATGCCCACACCGCTCAAAGAAAAAGCTCAGAAATCAACCAACCTTCGAACGAAGTGTGTACATTGCTGCCACCCAACCCGTCCTAATATACACATACCTGTGAGACCTGGCCTCACCGAACTAATGATCTTCGCAGGTTGGAAGTAGCTGAGCACTGGTGCTCATGGCAAATAATGCACTGGATCGACAATAACACTGCCACTTGAGCTACCAGTTCTCCAACCGGTGACTTGTAGCGGAGGCGAACACAGCCGGATGCATGTGGAACTGAATCGCCTACTTGACAGTTATGGCTTATAACTTTAGCTTGAAAGCTTGGTAGTCGTTGGAACTATGTGAATCCAAGTTAATCCGTAAACAGTTGTTTGTCAAGCGGAAAGCGCGCAACTTATTACAAAGATACCGCTATACACACCTACAGATCGATATGAATTCGCGTCCTGTGCACAATATAACGGAAGACTACCAGTATGCCAAGTAGCAACCAGTAAACCGGCCGGTGTGCAAGCTAGCTACCTGCATATAAACATGGGGTCAGTCGACCAAGCTTACTGACATTGTCTAAGTTTGCGACGAATCATCACGTCTTACTTCGAACGAAAAGTCACGGAGACATAGTACATGAGACCATATGCCTGAATGTGTCTTTCGAGTTGATGAGGCATCCCGGAATGACACAACTCAAACTACATACCACGAACAGGAATTCATTACGCGCTGTAAAATCAACCTACTTAGTTTCTTGTCCTCCAAAGTGTTCCAATAAGTTTGATCATCCAAACGATCGGTTTCTACACTTATTGGGGTCGTACCATTGACCCAACAGAAGGCGTTGATATAAGGACCGAGGTTTGAGCCGGAAAATGAAGTGGGTATGTAGCAAGAGAGTGGTTCGAACACGTACGATTTCAGAGTAACAATGGTGAAACATAATGTCAATAGGACAAAGGACAACAAATATGAACAGCGGTCGGCAAAATCATCTAGCCCAACAGAGTCGACGAAACGCAGTTTGTCCAGCTGCGAAATGAATTCCAATGCCACCATGGTGAATGCTGAAATACAAACGAAGTGTCATTATTGGTACGACTACCAGCATAGTTACTTCCCTCGAAGAAGAAAAACCATCGGAAAAGGACTAAAATTGTTCGATCAACCAAGCGAAAATGGGGACCCCGACACAATAGAAAAAAATGCATAAAGAGACCACTTCATTTGATCCTGAAGGCAGTGAAGGGATACGTACCTGTAGTCCGAATGAGAATGACATAAATGAAAAACGGAAGAAATATTCCACAGTAGTCGCACTGTCCAGATTATAGATAGCTCAGTACAGTGAAAAGTAGGTAGCGTGATGTCAACATTGAGGTCGTCGCATCACATGGAGCAGCACTTACTACACTTGTACAGTCAAGCAAGACTGTCGTTGTTGCCATGCTCAGATACGTTATGGTACAGCACTGTGTCCGAGGTGCACTAAAAGACTTCATAGACCTGCACATGATTTCCGTATGCCTTCGGGATAAGCTTACTGTTCTATTATCATCACATTTTCCATCCCATGAATTTCACACACCTCGTACATTATAGCAGTTCCCTATCTCAGCCTCTGCACTCGACTCTCAAGATGATTGAAGCCTGATCTCCAGAGGTTTAGTCTTGTGATTTCGTCGTGAGGCTTGTTGCACCTAGCTGCATTTCCAGTCCACAACAAGTCATTCGTCTCGACAATTATCGGAAATGGAACAGTTCCTCCATCCACAATGTTTCGACGGTAATTCCGCAGCGTAACAACGGAATGATTGGTTTTGTGTTTTCAACACTTAAAGTGCGTTGCTAGCAACTCACTACACAAAATTGACTGTTCAGTCTATTACGTATCACACTTAGTCTACCAAATCACACCAAAATGTGAATTTTATGAAGATGCTATTTCCAGACCTAAGAAAGTTATTATATACACGACGTTTGCTGATCACTGACAATCAAGAACCTGAAAAAAACATTGATAATTTTCCTCTGGTGGTAACCTCTTGTTTGCTATTGTGCTTTTCAGACACCAACAACCGATTAACACCAATTGATGCTTTCACCACCAGGCTCTAGTCATCCTATCAGGCAACGGTTCCAAAGCGCACCTTAAACTTAAATAAGGCGGTTGACCCGGCCCGCCTGTCGGACACGAAATGGATCGTTCCTAATATAGAGGTCATTTAATCCGCATCTGTTGACAAGCATTAACTTCGCGGGGATCAGAAACATCCGTGTACCAAATGTCCTGCTCGGGACGCAGCCTGCAATGGATGTAAAAAGGTCATTCCCAAGCCTTGTGTCAATCCGTTGGGTTTCCTAAAAGAGTGGCCTCTAATTGTGATTGTGTGAACAACTGTGACCTCTTCAACGAGAGGCGAATAGGAACTTTGTTGTTCTCCGTCCAGGGGATTGACTTCCCTCCTTTGGAATAGTACCGTTATACTGTTTGAGGACGAGTAGTTTCAAGCCCTTAGAAATGCAATGATTAAGGGAAATCTATAAAGGACAGACAAACGTGGGGTAGTTTGCCTTGTCTTCAACAAGCAGTGCAGTGATTACCAAAATAGTATTGTTTAGCAGTTCTAACAGACCACAAAAAGACAATAATTGAAGTGCAGGATGATGAAGAACTACATGCCCCAGATTCGTCTGGTATCGTTTATTGCATTAGGATGATTATTAATAATATGATTCTAGTAGGGTTATCGGGTCGGCAGGCAATCTGTAGGAAACACAGGAATTTGGCTATTGGCCTAGTATCGAGGTTCGGGAGATATCTTTCGAAAAGAATCATGACTCCTGTTCCTTGTGTTTGGGTAGATGTTCTATCCTCCAGCCCCAAAGAGTTCAAAGTGGTTGAAGATAACCTACTCAATTTCGCTCCTTATTTATCGAAGGTACTCGCTGAAAAATGTTTGTGAATAAAGTTCGACTGGCACACATCATACTTTGCTGAGCTGCTTGTTAACCTTTGATGTTTTAGGGTTAGAATTACGGAAGCTACGCTAGAAAAAAATAGTAACCGTGCAGTGCAGTCCAACAGACCCGATCTTGTCGTGGTGATCGGGCTTCTGTGCTGCAATGATCCTGCGGGCTATACTGGCTGCAACTCAGTTCCTAAAGGTTCAACCATGCCAGGAAGCCCAACGGGGAGCAGCAAAACGAAGAACAGTGAGTCCCCGTACTGAGAGTAATCGTATTACGAGGCGGTCTGGAGGTAAAGTCGTACTGTCCTCTGCGATAGGAGTGTGAAGACGGTAAGGTGTTTCTCCCAGGCGACCAGCATGTCCATATTTATGGAAGCAGCTATGCTGCCTTCCCCCAAGGAAGGACGGGTAGAAAATGTCAACCCCAAAAACCACACACTCCGATCGCCCAACGGTTGACCGCGACCGCCGGCGCATTATTCAATACGGTCGAAATACTTTTAAAACCAAAGAGTCCGGTGCTGCTCAAAAGGCACCTGCTGTGGGCAGCTACACTAGGAGTGAGACAGTAATGCCCTACTCCCTGCGCCCTCGGATCAAGCCTACCCCCTACAGCAAAGTGGGTCAGACTATTGAGTCATTGGCTCCGGGAAGGGTCCCCCAAGAGAACCCTAACAACCACTGTCTCGCGGTTCAGACTCTTGAGTCAGAGGCTAGGGGCAGGGTCCCCGAGCAAAACCCTACATCCTCCCACTGCCTTGTGGGTCAGACTTTTGAGTCAAAGGCTCAAGGTGGGGTGCCTCAACTAAACCCCCTTCTGCGGCCTGGGCAAACGGGAAGTGTGATTTGCCCTTGCAGCTCTTCGCTCACCGGCCTTCTCCCACACTCCCTCCCCACCCATCGTACAATGCAGTGGAATCAACCCATCTGCAATTCCCCTAGCCAATGTTCCGTGTCTCAATCGTCGCCCAGAAAAATAAACCAAAATAATCACTTACTAATCTCAGAAGATCTAATCCACATTGCAGCCTTTAATGTTCGTACTCTATGTCGAATTGGGCAACAGGTATCCCTTACTGAAACCTTGCTTTCCCCCTCTATTGATGTATGTTGTGTCTCCGAAACACGCATACAAGACTCCACTTAGGTCGTGCTCCTCAAGCCGCTTAGGACGAGCTCAGATGTTCCACATTTCACTCTTCGGGCATCCGATGATCCTGACGCAATGGCTCGTGGTATCTACGGTATGGGAGTTGCACTCAGACCCAAGGCTGAAAGCGCCTTACTGTACCGGATCCCAGCAAACAGTCGCGGTTGTCTGGCTCAATTAAGATTAACGCAGGTCGATGCGGTAAACGGTGTTTGTTTGTCGTATCAGCATACGCCCCAACAGTTAGTTCTGAGACTGAGAAGGATGAGTTTTATCAAGATCTGTCACGACTGCTTCGGTCGGCAAGGAGGACGGATATAGTAATCCTGGCGGGTGATATGAATGCCCAAGTTGGACGACTAAGTCCAGAAGAAGCAGATTTAGGTGGTAGATTTGGAATCGAGGAAGAGCGTATGGATAATGGAAAGCGGCTTTCTATAGAGGCACAACCACCAACCCACCGCTACGCACCACTACGCTCCCCAATAACGCACTGACGATGTCACCTCGATTGGTGATGAAACGTTTGCAATCAAATTGCCCAGCTCAGCGAACAAGCCAACGACCAGGAAAGCGGCTTCTTCAGTTGTGTGCAGATCATCGTTTGTTCCTGGCCAGTACGAACTTCCAACACAAACGCTCACACCGAGTTACTTGGAGGCCACCTACCACAAGACAGTCGTGGACTCAATTGGACCATATGGCTATCAGTTACCGATGGAGAGCCTCAGTTAAGGATTGTCGTTCCTTCTGGGGTACGCAACTGGACTCTGATCACGCCATCGTTCGGGCCCGCTTAGCACTTCGCTTTCCGCCAGCACTACACGTGCCGAAAGAGAACAGCTCCGTTCATCAACTTCGACAAGTTTCAGTAGCTGAAGAGTATCGAGCTAATCTGGCTAGAAAGCTACTGGAAACGCACAGTCATATGGACGACGAAGAACGCTTGGAGATTGAATGGAGGCGAGTTAAAGAAGCAATGCTCTCAGTTTTCAGAACTGTTTGTCGAGCCCATCTGACTAGACTCAATGAACACTGGATATCTTCGAGATCAGCAGATCTTATTGCTGCCAGAAAGGCCATACCAGCAACTTGCGACTATGATGACGCACGCGGATCCATCAAACACCGGATAATCAGGAGCTTGAAGAATGACAAAGAAAGCTGCTGGATTTCCAAGGCCCAGGAGATGGAGAAAACGTTCGCTGCAGGTAACAGTCGCGCCCTGTTTTAAATGATTCGATCAACAGGTCAAGAGAAGGCATGTGTCAGTGAGACAGCATGCGAAAAAGACGGAGCAGCAATTCACTCCCTCAATCGCCGTCTTGAGCGATGGGCTGAGCACTTCAAAGAACAGTTCACCTGGTCTCCTTCAACACAACCGCTGGAAGAACCAAGCGAGTCCGGCTTGAAATTTCTCCGCCCGTCTCTGAAATCTCGGAAGTCGAAATTCTCCCGGGACGTTCGCTCATAAACATTGAGCATGCGGACGATATTGCTCTTCTTGGTTCAGATACTTCATAAATGCAAACCATTTCAAATAACCTAAATAATCCTGCCGCACGGTTTGGCATGCGCTTCACACTTGTAAACTGTAAAGTGCTGCTACAAGACTGGGTGGGATCAAACCCACACCTCATGCTTGCAGGCGAGCCAATCCACATGGTAGATAAATTTGTTTACCTGGGCAGCTGTATAAGTTCCGGTGGACTGGCTAGAGATGAGATTACTTATCGAATCCGAAACGCCAGGGCAGCTTTTGCCAATCTCCGACACCTATGGCGCCGATGTGACGTCAGTTTGTCTGTCAAGGGAAGAGTTTACACTGCGGTGGTGCGATCCATACTGCTTTATGGATCAGATACGTGGCCCCTACGCGCAGAGGACATACGGAAGATGTCAGTGTTTGACCGTCGGTATCTCCGAAGCATTGGTCAGGCCTGGTGGGGACATCGGATTAACAATGCCAGATGGTCTTAGGAAGAATGCTCTCCCGCGATAGATGAATTACTCACGCTTCATAGGTTACGCTGGTTAGGACATGTACTCCGCATGCCAGAAGACCGCCTACCTCGCAGAGCTCTTTTCGCCCAAGTCTGTGCTGAGTGGAAGCGACCGAGAGGTGGACAGTGCATGACCTGGCAACGAAGTATGAAAACACTAACCAGTAAACTTAGTCGGGTCGACAACTGCCGCCTACCTCAATGGGGATCCCGGGACTCAACTCACCAATGGTTAATGACACTGGCAGATACGGCCCGAGCACGCAATCAGTGGCGCCCATGCATCAAAGCTATCACCTTCAATGAATGCGTAGCTATCGAATTCCTGAACTAACTGAACATGCCATCGCCTCCGAGGCTTGGCCGTATTCCCCGCACTCTCCCACTTCCCGGTGATCGAAACTGTAGCCGCTGGAGCCAATGTGCCTATGGTACACGGTTTATAGCTGGTAAATTGAAATTGATTGAAAGCAGTCCAACAGAGGGACTAAGTGCAGATAAACAACCTCAGACGCTTCATCTACTACATCCAACCAAGTCCAGCTTGAGAACCAATGCCTAAAGACTGTTGGGGACAACTGCCTCGTCCAAGTAACAATCGGGAAAGAACAAGTGAAAGCACCTTCAACCTGAGAAGAGATAATATACTTAGTTGCTTCAAGCCCCTGGGTTGGGTTGCCGAACTTTCGTTCAAGCAGCTACGAGAATAGGACGATCACAGGAGAACGAGTCAAGGAAGAAAGCTTACTAGATGCTCCAAAATTGTAATGTCGCACTTTCTCCGGATGTACTTTTGCAGGGGTCTTCTGGGACTGACATCGAACGTCCCCGTTCATTTCGTGCTTTTGAAATAGGAAAGCTATCTCTAATACTGGGGACTAGCATCAGCAGACTGAAGCAAAATGACACTGGAATATCGGGGCTTACTGATGAACAAGCTGCCATAATTCGGCGCAGTCAACGTTGTAGCTGACGGAGAGCTGACAAAGAACGCTTCAATTTAATCAACATTGCTGCCCGGGATAGATCAATGATTATGGAACGAACTTAGTGACTTGAAGGTCCACGGTTCGAACCCAATCTCTGCATCTCGACCGCTCCTGTCTAGCCTTGGGCAACTTGGCAGCACCTCAGTCCTCATGCATCCTTCGGGTGGTATGGCAGCTCCGCATCAAGAGGGTTTTACAGCTAAACTATTATTGTCATTATATATTGCCATAACTGCGGGGATGGAATGGGGGAGATCGATGAAGGCAGATTACACTTCCCAAATGCCAAAAGGGAAGGATTGGTTGGGGTGCCACAGGTGGAGTCATTGACTCCAAAGTCGAACCCTCAAGACAGTAAGAGAATGCCTGTCACAGAGGCTGGACCTTAGCGTAGTTCGACAGCGAGTGTGTGACTTCTTCAAGAAAAGAAATATCACAGTAATATGAAAATCGTTCAGCTGTGACACCCTTTTGGTGCCTAGCTGCCATGCCCCCCGAAGGAACCACGAGGGCTGAGATGTTAGTGTGTCCGTCAAATAGTGTCATATTATTGTCGGGCCTCTGACATGAATGCCTCAGTTTAAGACCTTGACAGACGTACTGCCAAGGTTTTGAATACTTGGTAGCATCCAAACCCGCATAAAACCACAATCAAACAGCATGCGCCATCGCATGGTGTCACCAACCGGGTCGCCTTACCGACTGCATACAGTAGGGCGGAAAAGTGAAAACATAATCCTTCTCACCTGCCCCACCCTGTCAATAGTGAACCCACCAGAGCTGGCGGCCTGACTCGCGTCGCATCGTCCTTAGCTGCAACATATGCGCACCAACTGGCGTCATTCAGACGCCTGGAACCAATCAAGCACCAACTCCCGGACTATTTGACTGCCTTTGAAGTTCGCACGCTCAAGTATGCATGACAACAAACTGCTCTTCCTTGCTCGACATTGGTGTATTGCTTATCCGAAGCAACTCAACATCCAAGTACAATCACAGAATGAACTGTCCATCACTGCCTTCTAGCCTGTGGTCAAGGTTCAAAATACGACAAAGAACACGCCCGAAGCACCTCGTTTACTAGGGCACAATAACCATCATAGGACAATAGCCAATGACGCTAGCACCAAGTTGACGAAATTTTTAGAAAGGTGAATTGTCCAATATCCAGTGATACAAGTTGAGTACTACTGTCCAACAGAACGTCCTAACTCAATTTGGCACACACACCCCACCTTCACAACAGAGACGGAATTGTGATTATCACAATCACTACCGGGGAGAGAGTGGGAAATATGAAAAGTCCTATCAACAGCGACGAAGTGGGAAAGCTCTCCCACTTGATATGCAGTCCTTCAGGAAAACACCCCAAGCCGCAGCCTCGGCTAAGAAACTGGAGTGATGGGCTTATTCCAGACCATGATGGGAAAAACTCCAGATAAATAGACCATTGCAGACAGTTGTTCCCCATCCCAGATACCCAACACATTGTCTACAGTTCCGTGCAGAATCGACTGCACCGAGCCGTTATAATTATTGATTATTCTTAGCATCAGTAGCTTTAAAAACCAAACATTCCTTGGGCGAAGACGTCATACCTGCTGAAATCTACAAGCACACACCACAGCCCTGCTTGACCCGCTTTACCAATTGTTATACTGCGTTCGGAAATCCGGGATATTTCCAGCCAATTGGAGCATCTCATTCCAGCTGATATTCCCTGAGAAGGGCGGCAAGACTATCTGTGGCCCAAAGGGCATTCTAGCATGCATTGATGGAACGTGAAGGGCTTACTAGTTCTCTGAATGGGGATTTATCTTACATGAAAATTCGGTCACTGAGGAGACAAAGATATTACCCGAAGGACACTTCGCTTACTATCAAATTTGTGGCTTTTTTTTGAGGTACTGCCAACAGAATCCTATTTTTATCTATTACTCTAAACCCATGTAGCGCATTCTAACGCGGTTGCATAATACCGCTGTGGGAATGTGGTTGCCAAGCAGCTCAAATAGGAGAAATCCGATTCGTTCCCTCCATCAACCAACTAAGACTGATTCGCTGCGTTCGCCACACTTCCTGGAGCTTTTCGAGGGCACGGGTCAAGTCCAGATGTTCTTGTACATTATGAGTGATGGGGTGATCGATTCATCACACCCTCTACCTTGGTTGTGACTGTAAGTCGCGTTACATAGCTTCACTGCCATACAACACGAACATGGTTCGCCATCGCGCAATCTATACTTGGACTATCCAGGCCCGGGTAGAGATAGCGGAATGCACGTTACCACTTGCGAGCAACGCAAATTCAATGCCGAGTCCATTGTTCACTACAGGTAATCTTCATGTACACATGTAGCATTCATTCATCGGAGCCATTTGTTTCACCACATACTCACAAGCAATAGCCATTAACCCTTCGGATGCTACTCTACGTGTTTCAAATCGGCTTTGGTGGTCGTTTGGACACTGCATTGGACGTAAACAGACGGCCACCCGTTTAACGATGTAGTCATCATGCAGCTCTCGACAAGTAGCGCCGCCATGATGCTGTGGCCGTCTCCTCTGGGTTATTACCTTAAGTCGTTATAAATATCTTATATTCTTCAAACTTGTGTTACCCCTCACGGAAAAGAAAAAAACAGAGGTTCTGACAGCATTTAGCATAACTATAACACAATGTTCAAACTAAGCCTTTTCCTCAACTCTTTGCCCGCCTGGACGCCCACTGGGGCGTAGTCAGCATAACCCGACGGCATCGTTACTGTAAAGGTTTGGATCCTGGTACGTAGGTCTGCTCGCCTTGTGCGTCCGACACGGCTACAGAGTAAGCCTGGGCTTCCGGTCACTTTAAACACTAGTCAATATAGAATTCGACCCAGAATACCTTGTCTTGTGCGTCTGGCAGATTCGCCCGCTGCAAGGTGTTCCATAGTTTTTATAGCACGATAAGACACAGGATGTTGCCGTAGCGCGCCACATCGGTGATATCAACAAGAGCGCCTTACTGCTACATACAACCGAGAAGGTGAACGATAACATGCTACTGCTAAAGCCACCCTTATTGCCAGTGTGTTTCTCTCTCCATACTCCCTGTTGTGACTACTGTCAGCGCAGGTTCCAGCGCTAAGGCTGACAATTATGTTCACCTTGAGTCACCCTTAGCGGCATAATCTGCGCACCCGACTGCGGTTACTGTTTAAAATCCAGAATCAAATTTTCAGACCCCAGAAGCCGATCAACCTGGCTGTATTTATTGTTCGCACTCAATAAAACAGGACAAGGGGCCGCTCTTACACGTGCGTTGGATGTATGATATCAGAGAGAAACAGGAATCCACGACGCAAGTACTGCTAATGAGCTCACTGGCGCACTTCTGTGTGCATTTGGTCGTACACCTCTGTTGAAAGCAGTTGCAGGGGAATACGAGGCAGTCACAAACAATATACAAGGACAGTCCTTTAATACCTCATCACCAGCGTATGTTCGCAAACATGATCGCATTTCGTCCATAAGGGTCACAATGAGAACGTCGTTGGACTAGCAGTACTGTGTTTTCTGGATACTCAGTCATAACTATGACGTGACTGCACTGTAAAGGTCAATACCCTCTCATTCGTTTGATAAACAAATGAACGCAAAGAGGATTTAAGTAAAAACCTCGGGGGCCCAGAGGAATAATGCATTGACTCATGTATGTGAGATGTTATCTGGGTGGAGCTACGTTCCGTATTTAGGCGGAAAAATCTCAGTTGAGGCGCTACACGTGCATCGACCACTTACCGGACGCAAACAGCGACGGCGAGAACGCCGAACCTGGACGGCGAGTGCGCTCGCTGCGAATGTCACTGTGTTACCTTCTATCACTAACCAATCAAAATAGGGGTAGCGTTGCTGTCTGCCCTCACGAACAATAACCATTGGCCAATCGGAGTTCAATGGGTAAGGCCAATCGATCAAACCCATTGGGAGGACAACCAAACGCCAGGTAGGCCATGCTGATTTCCGGGTGCTGATTGGGTTAATTCCAATACGCCATCCCTATACCATATGTCGTTCTGTGCACCGTCACACTACCATAAGGACAAGTAACAGTATTTTCAAGGAGCCTTTTAAAAAAATTTTCGCTCTTCTGCGCGCAAAATGCCTCGGCAGACCCATCCTTGCTAGATCAGTGAGAAACGACTAACCGATTCTAAACATACTTCTCTGCTTCGTTGTATTTCAGCATGTGATGATGTTTTACCCATTAGTGAGCAGTCCCTTCATCAGCTGATACACCACATGCCTGACCAACAGCATCCCATTATGTCACTGTTTTTTTTCAAACCCATGCGGTCGAGAACATCTTATTTCTTCTCATTGTCCATCCACTTCCAAAAGCTAACTCCGGATTTTTCCCGTTCTTGATTCCGTTTTCAGGCCTTGCGAGCATGTACGCACAGGTTCATACGCGACTGCTTAAAAGTATAAACTGCTCATCAGTGATAATGATATGATGTATTATGTACTTCTCCACAATTTGCAGTGAAGGTTTCAACTGTGAGGCGGTCAACATGTGACGGGCACCGTAAGTTTCTTTCCCTGTCTTGTTACTTTGTCACCAGAACTTAGGTATTCTCCCTTATCTCGAAAGTGGCCTCTTTTCATTTCGCGCCTGAGTTTAATGGATCCCCTCTCAGAATTTCCACAGACCTACATCTACAGTGATGAACTGATGCACATTGTCGACCACTGAAACTTTTTCGGTTCAGTCAGTGCAGACCGAAATTCAGCAGCTGCGGTATGATATTTGAGGATTGCTGAGACTACTCCATTCAGATAGAGCAGCAGGTTATCGGCTACGAAACCCCCAGTTCGGCTGTAAATAAGTTATACTTCCAGGCTCGTCTGCAGGCCATGTTATTCTCCCCAGGCCGATGCCAATCGCCGACGGAAAAACTGACACCTTTTCAGTAAAGCTCATGTGTGCCCTCGCCGGTCACTACTGGTGCACAGTTGTACTGTGGAAGCTTAGGCTACCAGTTTTGTCGAAAAGACTGTCTAAAAAAATTTAATGCTTTGTAGAGTAGCGCTGGTCGACTTGGTTCTACAACAGACAAGTCTGTCACAGTGTTCTGCAGAATGCATGCAGAATGTAAGCAAAATATATATACAGGAGCCTGGCATGCAGATCCTACTGGTTGATTCAGGCCAAAGGGTCGCGAAAGCTTCATGCCTCATCATATGTTTCCCGTAGGGAATGTAGCCAAATACAGAGAATATCAGGAGACTGCGATAAATACACTTCAGGTCAAAATGGACCCCATGGTCGTCCATGAGGCCGCATATGTCTTGGCGAGGGATTCGGTTTGCACCATTTATTGTCTAAAGGATGGAAGCATCCTCTGCTGCAATCATGGGATGATGATGTGGTGCTTGGAGTAGAGAGTTTTTGAAGCGCGCTCGTTATCGCTCCTGACCTCAAGGCTGTTCTACCGTTAAACATACGAACGAACAACATACAAACGAATCGAAAATATAGAGGAAGTGGAAAGACCTTATTCTTGACAAGCAAACCGATTTTGTCAGAGAATCATGAAATCTACTGTGAATAGTAGGGGACGTTGGCATTTCTCGATGTTGAGACTTTGGGTCACACGGAGGTGCTAACTGGTGGATAGGATGTTCCTTGTATGACAGTGGCTTGTGCTGCTAAAAGTGACACCATATTTTGTAGAGTCACTCAGAAATAGTTGACTATGACGCTCAGTTTTAGCTCTGACTCGGCCAAACACTGTAAAATGGGTCAGGCGTGTCCTCATGTTATATTGGCTAGCCTATTGTACGTCAAAAGCAGGCAACACCGCTGGACAAACCAAACGAGGTGCGGCAAACCTGGAACAGTCTACCGCAAGCTTCTAAGGACCGTTCCTTATTCTCTGTTGGAATTAGGTGACCAGGTATGCTACACACCGAGATATGCCTCCAAACATCCTGTCGAGTGGCATTGGAGGCGAACACAGATTTTCTCTAGAATGTTGATGACAGAATTGAAATCCCTGCACCCTTCAGTGTAGTCACAAAGAGAATGATCGACGAAGTGAGTGGCTGATTCCAGTTCGTCGAGTTCAGCTGTTTCGGCGGGATTCAGTTAGGTTTGACCCAATGGGTACGTCCATTGAAAATGGATCAGCAGGGAGAGTTTGGGCTATTCTCGTTATTGGGCTGGTCAGTTCTCATATTCATGTAGGACCATGCTGAGTGCAGAGCTAGGATGAGTCTTGAAAAGAGGGATCTGAGACTTACCACTCTGATCACAAAAGTACGTACGTTGAGGTGATAGATTGGAAGACGCTGAATATAAAAAAGTATGATTGCAACAGCTAAAATATTACAGTGGTTACAAGACTGTCATAATTTACAGTATATATATACCCTACTACTTAGCCAGAAATGTAAATAAGTAACACTAACGTACAACACACGTACAACACTGAAAAATCTCATTCATTCGCAACAAAATGGCGAAACAAGTAGGTCGGGTATAGTTAAAGGGTACAATTATGATCTTATTTGTTATGATTGATCACTTCTTTATCAAAATCGCACTGAAGCTAGTATATGTATTACATTATGTATATTATATGTATATATGTTCAAGCCCAGCTATACGGTCTTTGTCTTTTAGGTTCATTCGACACTTTTGTCCTCATTCCTCTTCCTTGGTCATTCTGACTTTATTATTCAAGACACTGCGAAAACTTAGGATCTCGAATGTTGTCCTGTGGTGGACTTGACGATTGCCTAACAAAACCGATTGCATGATGGTTCACTTCGGATTGCACAACCGTTTTTTATATGTGAAGTTGTTATCAATTCAACCTGTGTTAACTTCACTACCAGCTTTGCTTTAAAAGCAGCAACAGATTCATAGTAAACATGTTTTTCTGTCCTATTATTTTCCTTGTGACCGACGTGGTTAATCGTTTTACATCACAGCAGGTCAAATAATTAGTTGTTTCACCCTATGGATTAGAAAAATTAACTGTTCTGGTGACGCAGAAATCCAAAGAAATTAACGCCAATTAAACGCCGATACAGCGCCGCGCAAAAGAGGCTTCATTCACGAACGAACCTACTCATAAGGTCACTAAAAGCTCCTCGACAGCTCATGACCGGTCTCGCTCTTCTTTGGGCCCATCAGATAGGCGCAGTCCCCGGTTTTCCCTCAACCTTGTGTTCAACTTGAGCTCAAGAACTGTGAAACCGGTAGTGGGCTGTCGAAAAGCTTTCAGCAACCTTTTGGGTAGCCTCCTTCAAGAGAATATACAGCGATATCTGGAATATCATACAAACTGAAACATGAGGCGAACTTTGTGCAGCACATTCAGCTAGCGAATACAATAAGCGGGAGGTTCAGACGGAATTCAGCTGAGTCTCCTGTTAAAACCAAATTAGTTTGTGAGTGTATTTCGAGAGTTCATTCGCGCTGCACCACCACACTTCGTTAGAAGTATTCGGATGTAAACTGTGATTCTGCACAAGGCGTCCTCCTCTCCAGAGCATACACATTATCAGGATGAGGCTGACAGTCAATCTGAAAGCACCCATACTTACATCGCTTGCGTGACAACTGACGATGGTGGTTACGAAGTTGATTAAGATGTAATTTAGTTCCCTTCTTTGTGGGACTGCCGCGAGAAGGTCTGATTATTCTTAACCGTCGGATAACCACAGATTCGAGTCAATTTTTAACTCTCTGGATGGATAGACAGCTGAAAATGCCCGGTTATCGATCGAATTTGCAAGCCGACCAAGCTCCCTGCTCCGTCCCAGCAGTTTTGATCTGTCACAATTAGGGGTGAGACTGCGTAAACCTGTTCCGCGATTACCTAATCCCATGCCACCGGACCAAGGAAAAGCAACTACCATTTTGACAGAAGACAGTCGTCATCTCGGCCGTGTGTCTCGGATGTTTGAAATAGTTTCCAAATTTCACATGATCATATGGCTAACAGCGAAGCGTTTCCGTTTCGCTTTCCATGCTTCGGAGGTACGCTTAACATTGGAAAATACCTTCGTCGATGAGTAACTCTCATACGTCAAATGCGTACGTAATGTGGTATGCGGAGGAAACTCTCCCTTCTTGAGTGGAATCCAAACGCGCTCGTTAGCCATGTTCTAACCCGATGCCGTACACTCTCCGTAAGTGTCAGTGGTCACTGTGGGAGCTCGTTGGTTTGAAACGGAAACTCGATAAACGTAATCTTACTACTATTACTTGCTTTGTGACAGGATTTTGTGTCACCTTTCGCAGCTCGCAAAGCTGCCGTTTTCCGTGGAACCGTTAGCTCAACCAGCCATGTAACCACTGCTCTGGGAGAAAACATCAGGATTCCCGCACTTTCATACTTTTCTGACCGTGCTGTTGAGGTAGAGACAAAGACAGTGGCTGTGTCGGGATTGAGAGCGACTATGTAGAAGACCGGACAAAGTTGTTCTCTCATGTGGCCATTCAGTCCTCCGGAACATTTTTTTTAGTACGTTTCATTTCCACTGAAGACATGTCCATTGGTATGCTCTTCATTCCTAGGTAGTTGCTTTAAATTTTTCACCCGCTGATTTAAATTGCTACAAGGAGCTGAGTGCGAGCATTCGTATGTGCAGAACGACATCTATTGCCGCCACAACACTGTCCCGCCAGTCGGACCAGTCTGCTTCACCTCCCATGAAAGCATATAGAGAGTTCTTGAGATTCCAGGCTCATAACTGTTATCTTCAAGCTTACGTATTAGTAGATCTGTTCTTTTACTCATGATGGCGTGCGTGTTCATAAACATTTGGCCGGAAAATTCTAGGGACGTAATTAAGATTTTGTGTAATCAGCCATTGGGGTGCTACTTGCATCACTAACTTCGCCACTCAACCGAACAAGGACATCATCAGTAGCAATGTACACGGGCATAACCCGGACTTTCCATACATGCTTGCTGGGCGGACTCATCTGAAACGATGAGTTAACCTGTTATTTCGAAGGTTGCCGGGTCCAGAGAGCCTTCCCGCTGCAGCTGATGAATATCAAAAAGGACAAACTACGTCTCGACAAATACACTCATTTGCAAATCAATTTGGTTTTCACGGGAGACTAAAGTGAATCTCTCGTTTATGATGTTCTTCAACTAAATGTGGTGCACACAGGCCGCCTTATGTTTCAGTTGGTAAGATATTCGAGATATCGCAGTATATTTTCCTTCATGAAGACAAACTACGTATTTCATTCACAAACCTGTTTAAACTAAACTCAGAGACAGACATACTTTAAAACCACGTTAATCTTCCATCTGAGGAGTCATCAAACTGAGTGCCACTCAATAGGTGCGAATTCCATGACTGAAGGATGAGTGGCGCTGTAACCTGTTTAAGTGCTGGCTGATCACACTGCAGATCAGCCGCTCATTGGCGAACGATCTCTTCTTCAACCACCAGCCGGGAGGTTGCGGGTTCGAATCTTACCGTAGATCCATGGGATGAACGCTCATGATGATTCTGAATAAGGATAAAACAGCTATACGGTGCTCCTCACCTTTTCGGCACAGATTAACTTCCCTTATAGGACGAAACCTTGACTGAAAATTTCCAAATCTCCTCATACCATCAACAATAAACAATATAAGTCGAAAATTGGATAATAAATCCTCAGTAGCGTGACAACAATGTGTCAAAACTATTTATTAACTACATTCATGAAGTAGTTACGGGGAATGCTTCTGTTTACAGAACTAGTAAGTAAATCAATGTTAACACAAATACTAAGGTTTCACTTTTGATATTCATCAGTCTTGAAAGGTATGAAACACTACCGAAGCCAATTAGTTTTGTGGTTCCTCTACATTACTTTTCAACTGAGAACATACCAATTCCCAGCGCTTATAGTACAATACCGCTGTCTACAGAATGCATAACCGATTTTGTCTTGGTATTCAGGGAAATTTTGAAACACTTTTATGTATGCGAATAGAAGGCGCAGAATGCTAATAAGTTGTGTCCGAACTACGTGTAAAGCAGCATACTTCAGAGCGCTCGGTCACCAGGTCCGCAGAAGTTTTGCCATAATTTTATACCACATATCTTCGGTTCTTTCATTTTACCCATCTACGGTATTAAGGAGTTTTTACGCCTTGCTATTATGCCGAATGTGTTTTTGTGAGTTTGTGTCTGTAGCTTGTGCAGGACATTCGGACAGCCAAATATACGAAGAAAGAACGTTAATATTAACAAGTGGACAATAGGAATCGGAATCCTGTCTTGCTGAAGTATCACTCTCCATAATTTTACTTCGAGATAAAGCGGGAGGGTGGTAATCGCTAGATTTCGACCGACCCATCGCTACGCTCCACTACGCTCCTTAACA
The DNA here is from genome assembly GCA_004794785.1 of Opisthorchis felineus. NCBI lineage: Eukaryota > Metazoa > Platyhelminthes > Trematoda > Opisthorchiida > Opisthorchiidae > Opisthorchis > Opisthorchis felineus. The sequence goes on from SJOL01006682.1 coordinate 473,777, forward strand.
ACGCACTGCTGATATCACCTCGATTGGTGATGAAACGTTTGCAATCAAATTCCGCAGCTCAGCGAACAAACCAACGACCAGATTTCGACTGTGATTCTTCCGTCCGGCCTAAATACAGGGCGCTTAGCTACCACATGCAGTGTTCTGCACTGCAAATTCGAGGACTGTCAGTTACCCCAATAGCAAACTCAGTCATCTGGACCATCCAGGTAGCACGGCTTGCCACCGCTGAACATCATCTTTTTTTCATTCATGATTCAGTAGATATGACCTGTTCACTTGAATCCGTGCAACGTGTGCACTCAATTCAACAGCAACAAAAATCCTCATTTGAGCTTGCTTCAAACTCGAGGACTTCGTGCCAAACCTCGGTTCTTCAAGTGGAAAACGAAAGCCTGTTTTAAATTCAAGGTAGTTGTCGTCTCATTATATACAGATCACAGAATTTTCGGCAAAGCATTTCCTATCTGGGTCTCATGTTGTGTAACTGGCCAACATACATTCCTATCAGGCACATTCATTTGAAAGGCGTCGACTACTTATTCCAACATTTTTCTAGACAGTTTCTCTACCCATAAATGAAGGATTAATAATGGCGATTCGCATGCTATATTTCAGTTGACCCAACGAACTATTATTTTTTTGAAAATCAAGAGCATAACTCATCAATGAGTTCTAGTTCCGTCCCTGCATTGTGACCTTGGGGCACTAGTGGTGGAATTCGTTGGGCATAGCCTAGGTGCCCGTTAGGAGTTAGACGCTGACAACACAGGTAACCGTTCTCGGCCATTGTTTGTTACCTCTTCCTGGTCGACTGTTACTTGCTCAAGGAGGATCGGTTGAATTGATGTTTTCTTTTGCGCTGAACTTTCGGTAAGTGTGTCAGGCATCTTTGGACTACAGCTGTTCATATGAAGTTCCTTGTTTCAAACTTACCTATCTGAACTCAGACCAATGAGACTATGCCCTTATGGCGTCTTCTAACATTATCATTTGAAAGCTGTGTGTGTTCTGAAATGGCGACCAAACTTCTAAAAGTTTAGGGCTGATCGTAAATGGATTTTATGAAATGAAATGAAACGGCCTCTTTAACGCTACTCAGTGCTTCATAAAACTGGGTCAACAGGTAATGCAATTATTCCTCGTCATGCTTGAACTACTTTTCTCTGGGTTACCTGTGTGCATTACTGATGAAGATGATATCTTTGGGATGGCCATCCTGTGGAGATGTGTTGCGATCGAAGCAGCAGCTTCACATATTTTAAAGCGAGACAGTATGTGTTCTGGGAAACGAACAGCCCCAGCTACGAATGTATGGTCTCAATTGTGGATAGAGATCTAGGCCTCCTGATTACAAGAGCTCATTAGAAGCAGTCGACCGAATGGAACTTCGAAATGTACTGCCCTAAAAACATAAAGAAGCATGACGGAAAGTTCTTTCTTGAAACGGGACACTGCTCTAGACCTTGATGGCTTGTACTCATGCCTTTTCAAATTACATGGTCAAGCCCCTGTGATCAGTTTGGGAGATCTGCCGCACAAAGTAAGGAGCGAAGAAAACATATCTTAGGAATTCTCAGCCAAACAAATCTTCGAAAAAGGTGCACGAACAACGAAGCATTAGCTTCATATCCGTATTGTCTAAGGTAACCCCTGTGTACATGTGCTGCAGGCTACCCGAGCATCGAATGAGTGAGATTAACATAGAGCAGGCTAGGTTTCGCCCAAGACGGGGGTGTGCAGACCACACGCTTATCCTCAGATAGTGCCTAATTGTATCATTGTTATCAACGGCCAACAAAAGTTTCGTACAGTTTTGGTTCAAGTAGATGGAAACTCGGGGATGGTACCTAGCTGTTAAGTCTCTAGGAGGACAAAACCGGTATTGAGCTGTCGAATAGTTTTCAGCAGCCTTATGAGTAGTATTTTACATCAGGAAAATACACTGCTATGTTTCGAATATCGTGCAAACTGAAACTTGAGGCGATCTTTGCAGCACATTCAGCCGAAGCGAGACACCATAAAAGAGAAATTCAGGTATGTCTCACTTAGGTCTCCCGTTGAAACAAAATTAGTGTACAAATGAATGCATTTGTCGAATGGCGTCTAATTTGGGTTCAAGTAGAACATAGGTTTGACAGAAATTCGGGAACTCCTCCAAATTGATGAGCCCCAAGAAAGGCTAGACCTATCATGAGCTCTCGAAGAGTTTCCAGAAACCCCATGAGTAGCATGTTCCGCCAAGGAAAAAGTTGTCATTCTTGATGCAAGGGCTACTTTTTGCCCCAATGACCATCAGAGGCCGTGATAATGCACGTCCAGCAAGGATAGCTTGCTGAGATAACAATCATCCTAAAACCGTTTTTAGTCTACTTCCGTGTACAAGTGAAATTCGTTGCAAGCTTTCGCCTTCGTTAATTACACTCAGTAGCGCAGACAAAACCACCCCCTCTCCTAATTTACTGTTTCTTCAGTGAAATCTGCCTTATGGGACCGAATTCGTGCATCCAAGTGCATGATGGATACGGTCTCGGGGAGATCAACCTATAAGTTGGTAATGAGGTATTAAGAGCATACGTGGCGGGTGCTTTTTCATCACTGGCGGTTCCCATCTTCCCAGATATGGATGGGCCATATCAGTGAGAGGAATGGCCCAGTCTCGTGCTCACTTGCCTTCAGTAATCTGAGCTACTTTCTCTAACACAGTAATTCCCTTCCTGCACCAGAAATCATCCCCTGTAATCAGCGTACCATTATTATTGCATTTCCGTTACGACAGAACGAGCTGTCACTCCGACGCGAAGCTTATCTCTTCCAATCAGTTCCGGAACAGCACTGTCGGCTTGTACAAGCCTTATAGCTGACGACGGTATTGATGATGGTGCGCTACTAGCCACCGCCTTTTGAGCCAGATTTCCTCAAGCGTGAGTTGGAGTTACCGCAACCTAGCACTGGTCACTTGAGGCTTGTGACAAGCAAGTTAGTCGTCTTGGACAGGCTTACAGTGATACTGCTAACCTCTCATCTCACGATGAAGAAGCGTAAAAACCGAAATCATATTTCCTTAGCCTTCATCTATAGACAGACCACAAAAGGGCCGCTGGTCTGCGTCTGCTGAAAAAATGAAGCAAGAAGGGAAAGTTCCATCAGCAGCAAAGTACAGGTTGTCTGCTAAGCTAATCAAACGTCTTTCTGGGGTTCCGTCACTCGGGAGGAAGGAAGCGTAGGCCATCTCCAGATGTGTCCTTGTTTCTGGTGGAATATGTGTTTTGTATTCTTAGCATGGCAGGTGATGCAACTGCGGAGGGTAATGAGGTACTGCCGAGAGGTATCGTATTGTATGATACTACTACAGTGGAGTGCATCCTCCCGGGGGAAACTTGGTTAAAGGCACATTAACCTTCATTTAACAACTGAGATTTCGTCCTGTAAGTGAAGCCAGTCTGCGCTGGGAAGTCGAGATGAACTGTACAGCTGTTTCATTCTTACTGGGAATCACCAGTATTGTACAGCCCACTAATCTCCAGCGGGATTTGAATGGACGACCTCTCGGCTGGAAGAATAAGACGCTTATCCACGAGCGGCTGATCAGCATCCTGATTAACTAGCATATAGACAGGATATAGCTCTACTCATCCTTCTTTTACAGAATTCAAATCACGTGGTCAATTATTGACTGGCTCCTGGAGTGGCAACTTCTTACATGGAGGTTTTACTCGTCTTGTGAAATTATTTTTCCTCTGGGCTACTTATAAACTGATGGTGGTGTAAGGAGATTTGGTTTCCGTGAGGGGAGGATGAATCGCGCTATTCCTGTCTAGGGGCGAGTTAATCACAACACTGATCAGCCGCTCGTGGCCGAGAGGTTAAGTGTTCATACTACTAATCCGGAGGTTGCTGGTTCAGAACCCTCTTGAGCTTTGTGGTATGTGCACGGTTGATGAACCCCAATAAGGATGAAACGGCTGTACAGTGCATTTCGGCTTTTCAGCATAGACTGGTTTCACAGGATGACATCTCAGCTGAAGACTGTTTAGCAGTTTTTCTTCGTCTGTTAGTAAGTTATAGGCAGGCTTCGTAGCCCTTACCACTCATAAAGTGAAAATTGTCCCCTCAGGACTGTGCACTTGTAGCCTAAACGCAGTTCTTCGTCTGCTGAGTTCTCATTGACTTATTTATAGCCTACTCTTTGGTCTATGACAGTTTTTTAGTCCTGGTGGTTTTACGTACCGTTTGCCATCTGGCGCCATGTAAGGTGGGAGGGAGAGCCTTTCTGTACATTTTGCGTAACATTTCAAACAATCTCATGGATTATAAATGTTCTTGTTATAAATATCACTTCGCTATCTGTTGCTAACAATCATGATAGAAAGGGGCATTGTAGAGAAATGCCTCTTCATATCTTTTGCGTTTCACAGACACTCATTCAACTGAAGCCCTTCATTCGGTGTTACTAATTTAAAGCCTTTATCTAATACACTGTTTCGGTTTAAAGATAAGTGCCTTTTGTATCAGGGTGATGTGACCAAGTCTTCCCATTACTGCGGTACAGTCAAAGTACAACTGGTTTTCCTTGTTACAGACACTCGTTCTCTTGTATTCTAAGTAAATTGCTAAAAGTGCAGAATGAATGGTTTGGTATTCACAGCGTAGGCCCTATAAGGTTTATCCGATATTTCATTGATTCAGGACATCTTTTCTGCTAGGTCATGGCGACAGACGACGCGGCCTCTCCGGAGAGCATCCGCTACTCAAAGCTAGTGCCAGTACACTATGCCAAGCGTCTGTGCCAGGAGTATCTTTAATAGTATTGTTCGTCATCTCTCAGCTATCGTGGAACCTGTATTGGTTGAGATGATACCAAGCCGCGGATATTTAGAAAAGACAAAGTCATGGTTAAACTCCGACTGCACACCTTTCAAGCCGGAGACACGTAACTTAGCTTCTTATCACGCATGGAGAACTCTGGGAACATCTACCGCAAAAGTCATCGAGTAAGGACCACATAACTGGATAGCGATCTCTCGCTTTCAGCAAGCACTGAGTGAGTTTCACGACAGCTTTTTATTTCAGTGCACTTAGAAAACCACAGTCCAGTGAGTTCAGAGCAAAAATCCGATCACGATATCAAAAGTGTTGAACACAAGAAATACGATTGTGCAGCAGGTAATTCCACGCATAAAACTCGCTAATATGGCATACAGAGACACCGTAATACATTAATGCAGTCGGTACCAACATAAGTAGCAATAATTTGAGCATACATTCATGCCTTGAAGAATACCGTTGCCAGGTACTGTACGCTTCGTGCAACTGACGTACAAATCAAATTAAGTCGTATTCGCAGCTCAACAGCGCTGACACCATAATAAGAAACTCAGTTCCAAGGAGGTATACATTGGCATGACCATACTATAACTTGATCTGTTACAGGAGGCTGTCATTTGATGTGGAATGTTGGGTAAATTCTCTGGAGTCTTCAACATGACGACCGACAGCGAGTGCTCAACTCATCTGGTTTATTATTTATCTACCTAAATGTTGTAAGTAGTTTATAATAACTGTAATATTTCCACACCACCGGTGGTAGCTTCGAAACGGCGGTTTGAAACACGATGAATTCTCGCTTTTTTAACTCCATTTTAAGCACATTTAAGATGTTCTTCTCAACTACCCATCGTGAAGCGACCAAAATTCGGTGTAGTTGCTTTCAGACCTCAATTTATAGTAAGTGTTACTTGTTCGTTTAGCGGCATTGCTTAAGTTCGTGTCATCATCATCACCAAACATCGGATATCCAACGACATACAAAAGATGTGACAGGCGCACACAACATCGAATGAACTAATTTGTGGAAACCGTCGGAAACATTATAAAAATAACTTGCGATTGGTGTTCCCTGAAGAAACTTGGGTCAGGTTGTCTGAAACATTATATGGATAACACACAAATCCACATTACCAGGGTTGCTGACAATTCGCTGAGCCATGCAGCAAAACAGTGAAATAAGGATCAAGGGAGATTCAAACATGGTTAAGCATAACGTTGGTAGTCTTAGGAACTTTTATACTTTGTAGTGAATAGCAGCTAGTTTTACTATCGGATCTGAACCCTTTTCCCGTGTATCCAAGTTTTTGAGTAGTTCGTAGTGGGGGTCTAAAGGCCAACCGCCGAAAATATTCGAATTTGCCAACTGACCACAAGCAGAAGAGTGGTTTGTCTTATTTATTTTGTTGCAATTTTTCCGTTTCCAATGGCAACTACCTACCTCCATTAGTTTTTTGAAGCACATTGCAATCATAAATCCCTCCCAGGGAACACCGTCTCGTTAACTAGACCACTTTTGGTCGACCACTTTGGATGCTTCATTTGAAGAGAGATTGCAGCATTTGTAGCCCACGGATCTTGAAGGAGGAAAGTAGACTTTTGGAAATTAATTTGACTTCTGTACTGAGAGCCCGTAATATTGGTACGATTTTATTCTAAATGTACGCAGCTGGCTAAGTTCTTTTCCGAAAGGAGGACTAGGTCATCAGGTGAGCGAAAAATGAGCACTCTATAATGCTTATACTAGATTTTACGCTATTCCGCCTCAGTGAACCTATCGACTGAGTCCAATAAACAAATAGATATATAGAATTCTCACAAAAGGAAACTGAAGTATTATTTAAGTATTTTTCGGTTCGTAGATCGCCAACGGTTACACGCTTAACCATACTTAGTTCGTCTGATTTTTATTGGAGACAAAGTATAGTGAATGCAAAAACGATGTAAATTCGATTAGCTGCTAAAAACGTTGACAACCCATCAACAAGGGATATATACTTGGAGATGAATTTCGTTTTCCACAAATTTCCACGTACTACACCTTTTAAGCTGATACCTACTGGACCTATGCACACTGGACAACATGAAATTCAGAATACGGTTCTTGGAAAACCTTACGACAGTTCGAAATACATTATCCATGAAGAAACTTACGCAGCTCGTCTACCATTGAAAGGTATATGGAAGTTATTTGGAAGTCCTGAAGAGGGTCTGAACACACGCTTGGTCAGTTTCTTCATTGGAATACTTCTCTGTAGGCCACTCGCTACTTTCTTACTTCTTTGTTTAAATTGGGGGCCCTGAAACACCAAAGCATGTCCATCATATTCTCCAGTCAACCGCCCCAATACAGGTTCCCGTGCGTATTCCAGTTGCGCTACTTAACTGCACTTCATCGTCTAAGGTAAATAGAGAATTACATATTTAACCGACAAACGGTCACCGTGTATTGTTGACCGTGAAACCCGTAATGACCTACCCCCGTGTATCTGGTTGACTAGTTGCTGACCATCATGTCCACTAGCTATATATCAGTCATAAATAATCGATGGCGAAGTATAGTTTAATGAACACGTTCTCTCGGAAGAAGCCTGAAGGTGCCAATACCTGGATAGGCAATAGCCAGACAGCCTCCGTCGAGCTAATGAAGCCGGATCTCCAGGCGCAGCTCACACCATTACCAGGGGGACCAAGAAAATACAGTTTCGAAGACTGAGAAGAAGGTAGATACATTTCCGCACTGGACGCCTTTAAGTGCTCTGATAAGAAGCAATCTCAAATGATCTAGCGTAGTGTGTGTGTAGCAAGATGAGGAGCTGGGTAACCTGAGCTAGAATTCTGGTTGATGCGTAAGATGAGCGTCTTTGGATAGGCTTAGGCACCCGTAATTTGAAAGGCCAAGTGGTCTAGCGCAACAAGGTGGCAGGAGTTCATCTCCGAAGACGTCCAAGTCACCAAATCACCGTAGAAGCATTCACACCACTTTCACGTGCGCGTCAATGGTCAACAATCCAATGCATTTTCTGGCAACTGTTCTGTACTTCAGTCAATCGTCCCAGCTCACGTTTCTCAGACCTTCCTGTCGTACCATATACTTGCATTTTTCCGTCCGAGGTCATGTGACCTAACATCAACCCAGTAATGTGTGAAGCAAAATTTGACCACTGGCGTTATCGAGCATGATGGGCGTTTTCCTCCATGCTCCTGGCGCTCAACTACGTAAAAATTGTTGCAAGTAAACTATGCAGGAGTTAATCTTCCCAGCTGATTATGACTTACAACCTGGGAGCTGAAGATCTAGAAGGAAATATTTTGATATGACATTTAGCTAGAGCACTTGATACGCATCGACTCGACTTGGCAGCAAAGTTAGCCATGTTTTCCGAACAGCTGATCTCCGTTCATACAAGACGAGGATCACCTACTTTGGTGCCATATTTTGCTTTACATCCTACTAGTTTTATGTCTTGCTGTCGTATGACCCCAAGTGGTGCAGACAAACGGTGCGCCGGAAAAACCCACGGCAACCCTGGTTGAAAGATCGAATAAAGCGTGTGCTAAACCCGTTTTTCCACGTTTTTCCTTGCCTTGCAGAATGACATGAAGCTTCGCCTAACAGTATACTGCTAGTTATCAGATCAAAACTCCAAAAGAATGTCCAAACAGCATCTGTGTACATACCGGACCTTTGTGTACCTTTTTGTGAACGGTGTATTTCATAACTTGGATTATAGGAGAGTAAAAACCAACATATAATGGCTGGACACATGAACAGTACAGCTTCATGTCCAAATTTCCCATTGAAAGAACCAGTGCTGAATCAAAATGCGATATGCTCTGGTGGTACCAAATCCTAAGGACAACGAAAACCGACTCGCAGTCAACGGACTCACTGAACTTTATTGGGCAAATCAGTGAAACCGCTTGAGTGTAACTTGTTCGCCTGTGCAAACCTGATGAATCGGGAACATCCGGCGTGCGCTGGTGGATAAGTGGCAACATGCTCGCCGAATACATCGTATATCCATAGTTCAACTCTCGACGCAGTGAAGTGTATTCACATCTGGTGAGCGAAACTTGAGTCCAGTTCTTCGTGGATTTGGCGTGGACTAACAATAATAAGTGCAGGGACTGTTCAAACGAGAATGGTGTGAAATTCGTTCTTGAGAATGAGCAATCAGCACTAGCCCTGCTCTATTCCTATCTATCAGCAATGTGAAACACGCGGTCTTCCAAATTACCCAGTGTTCTCCTCTAGTGTTTCCAGTACCTTTAGCTGGGTCAAGATATAGGCTACCCTTGCATTTTAGTTGAAGGGCCTCTGGTTTCTGGAGTAGATCAAGTCTATTGAGATGCTTTCGTTTGGGAGTACTACACAAATGAACGAGCCACCCGCCCAACTGTGGTTTTCCCAACTCAAGGTGACTTCATAAGTATTTCGAAACTCTAGAGCGCATTTTCACCTTGCATCCATTTTTCTTATGGGTTGAATAATTTGGTTTCCACCTTAATGATCTCAAGTAGAAAAACAGATGGGATACTGAAGAAACGTAGCATTTTATGCAATGTGTTTACTAGGGAGAGGTCAATCATTTAAATCCGGATATAAAAAACATCATCGAAGTACTTGAATGGTGCCATTCTGATGACCAGCCAAGATCAACCGAGAATGACGTGATCGGATTAGGTGCATGACAATGGGCGTATGTATCCGTATGAATTGTGACGTAATCTGTGATAAACTTGTCTTGCATGCATGCGAACGTGAGTTCACTGAAACACTGGATCTTAACAACAGAACGGTAAACTTAGTCTTGTTAGTTTCCGCTGCCTTTCTGAATATAAACCATGAACTTTGTTAGAGACCAAACATAATCTTTCATCCGTCCGAAAATTTTGATGTGGCATTCGATTACGTCATTGTGATAGAAAAAATTTATCAAGTATGGACAATTCTAGTTCTCGTCTACTAGCTACATACCTATTGGGCTGCACAGAATAGACTGTGCACACCACTGCTTTGGATGGTAATTTTTTCTTTGCTATTTATTTTTTGTGCTTGTTATGCATCACGGCATCCAAACAAGCAATTAACAGACTTTCCTGGCTTTCAGAGTCGTTTAGCTACATTTATCCGGTAGATCAACCATTACTGGCAGGCAGGTCTGTCTGGACACCGGTCAACCATTTTATTCAAATTACCATATCAGGTTTATAAAAAGGGACAAGAATGGTTAAGCTGAGTGGCACCGCTTCCAAATACTCGAGTCACATACCACGTTATGCACTAATTTTGCACTGTTTATGAAAGAACATTCAACACTTTTGCTACTTCACCACAGAATGATTCGGTGACAATCGAATAAGTTAGTGCTTGGTGGTTTATCAAGTGGTCGTCGATATGTTCACCGAGCTTGGCAGCTAACTTGCAAACGTTTAGTCACCGAACGCGCACTGGTGATATCACCTCGATTGGTGACGCGAAGTTTGCAAGATAACTGCCAAGCTCGGCGGGCGTGTCAACGGGCACTTGATCAACTTACTAGATGCTGAAATACGACGGTACCCATTGCCTGAGTTTTGAATCCTTATCTTATTTATTAAGGGAATAGGCGGTTCGCAAAACCTGGGACGCTGTCATCATGAAATTATCATGAAATTAGTCATTTTAGGCGGAATGAGACGGAACTGCGGTAAAGTATTTTGGGTTGGCGGGGGGTGGGTGGTTTCTCTTCAGGTGAATCGCAATGGAAACACTACTGTGGTCTTGTTACCGCGCAGTCCGATATGGTTCAGCCGGGGAATTGCACAAAGGTCCATCACCGTCTTTTAGTCGCATCAATAAGGCATCCCGAAGGGGTTAGGCTCAAACACACTTTAGCGTTCCAACAAAGTCAAAAGGCAAATCTTGCCTGCTAATTTCCAATCACGGCGAATTCGTCCTTTACATGTTAAGATGACTATCTTTTTACTGATTAGTAGCTGGAGCCTTTTGGTTTCTCATGCTCCCATTCTCATCTGTACCAGCGCACACAATGTCTCGCAAGACCAGCATTATACTCCAATTCTCTTTTCCACGCCTGACTAAAAGAAAGCATTTTACTTGTCAGTCATCCCTAGTCGCAACCTAAAATTCAGTTGTACGGACAACATCATTCTCGTCAATTTTTATAGGATCATGTATATTGTAGCTCAAGTCAGGATTTGATCGGGGCACAAGGTCAGAGCTAATGAGTCTGAGGGATCCCTAATGTGAATCCACTTCTGGTCCTCCATGGGCTCCGGCATTCAAACAAACCTCTTGCTTCCTTCCGGTTGAATGGTCGTTTTATGACAAAAGAGTTTCACAGCTTAAGAAGCTGTTTGTGGCTGGTAACCCTTTCACTTGACAAACATGTCAGTTAATGGTCGCATGCGGCACTCTCAGCCCATGTCTAACTCTTTTGTCACGCTCAGGTATTGCCGCGAACTTATAGTGCCTAACTAGTTGAGCTTGGTCGCTAGGAGTACCTTACTTGACCTTGACGGTAAATAAACTCTCTCGATTTTCTTTGCAATTCATCCATTAGTTGTGTACCAATGCTTCACACCTTGTATGATTGTGAAAATCCGCACCCTGAGGATGCACAAAGCCATGTTTTTTCCCTATTGACATAGCGCTCTCCCTAAGATGATTGAAGGCTCCTTCGGTTGTCAGTGACATCAGATGTGCCTGTGACGATTAGGTCTCCTAAGGAAGCTATGCGTGGGTTTGCTGTTATGCGTATCGAATGAACAGCGAATTTTTTCTGCATTATCCTTTGGCTTCTCACAATCATAGGCGGACACTTCTCGAAGACAGAGAAACATAGTTTCAGTGGTTCACGACTGAATATGACTTTATCAAATATCTTTTGCACCATTTGGTAGATTTTATGATGTGTCGTACCTGAACATCAGAACACCACGTAATTGGTTGTATTCCGTGACTTTCTTCTGGTATCGACGTTGTTGCTAATAAGACCAGTTTTAATATTTTCAGGAATGGGCCACGTTACTCTGGGAGTAACTGAAACAGACCTAACTGGCTCTAGTTGTTTCGTCATGCACGTAAAGTATGCGTTTGCACGCCAACCTACAAAAAACACATACAGTCCTCTGCTAAACTTATCAAAAGTATTGTCATGCAACGACGATGCCTAAAGTGCCCATGTAAGACGAAAGATTTGGGTTAGGTAACTCATGACTCAACCTGTTTATGCTTCAATGATGTACCGAGGATTAATTTGCTGCTCGTGCGAGGCCCACAAATATGTAATGTACGGGGATGGAGACTCACATTTTATGAGATGTCACGTTTTCATTCCCTATGGAACTCCGCTCGGTTTTTGTTCATACGAAGTTTCCGGGCCGCCCACTGTGCTTTCAGTCAGCTGTCCAAAAACAGCTGTGACGTTCTCATGCTCCCGACCAGATAAAACAAAGTATACATGATGAAGACAGATCGCTTATCGGCCTGACCACGCATGGCTAAGTAAGACACCATGTGGAAACCACGCCGCTGATGATTAGCCTGCCGTTATTTCTTTCTTCACAAAAAGCTGGACATCTAACCAGTGCTGTGGGTTGATTCCGTCCTAACGTCTGTCTCGCCATTCATTTAGTCTTTTATCATCCGAGGAAGCGTTTACTTTTCCCTGCTGGATATAAATCTCTTTCACGTGCATGCTAAATGTGAAAATTCATTCACTTTTAGGGGAAATGACCATATTTCTCGTCGATTACTTTACGTAACTATTTGATTGAAGATTTCCTGAGAACCTTTAAATAGACAGCTTGCACTTTTAGACCATTGGCCTTGGGGTGTACCAAAGCATGTCCCTCTTACGCCTCAACCGACCACTCAAACCCAGGATACTTCGCATTTTCTCGTTGTGTCACTCAACTATATTTTTTCTGTCAAGGTTGTTTCTCAGCAGAGCACCTAGGGGATGCTATGTAAAACGATACTCTATCCACCTACCGTGCTGATAACTAGTCTAATGTGAGTGGCTGCTTTGTCTTGTAAATCCAAACATGCCCGGCTCTGCCGCCTGGCTCCTCTCCGCTGTCTGATTTGCTACCTAGTCAGTGGTCTAGTCTAGTGGTCTCCCAAAGCAGGGTCCAAAGAGAAAAAATCTAGGCCAAAAGTCACACAGAACCAAAGTCGCAGGAAATAAAGGTACGCAAAAAAGCCACACTTAGAAGCCACAGGAAATAAACTCACACAAAAGAAGTAAAAAAACTCGACAACGGTTCAAGCAACCGTTTGGAATCAATAGTAGGATATGGGTTTGTGACTGAATTCAACATAGAATCATGAAAACGTCCCAGATTCGACACAGTTCTATTGCACACCACAGGACGATTGTTCAGCGACCAGTTTTGACTCATGTTAGTCAACAGAAACGAGTAAGCGCACACCCACAGCACGAACACTGCACCAGAGAGGAACATAGCTCATCGACAGTTTAACGCGGTTGACGGATTCTGACACAGAAAACGTGCCCCATTTGTACATCATGTGCAACTTGGCGTACATATCCGTGACTAGTCGAATCAATTGACGAATATCCCATGGAGTGAATACGCGCACAAAACTAATTCAAACGACCCTCTCTGGAACAACTTCCCCCCTTCACTACCATATGGCCGTCCGCCTCTTCCAAATTCGACCACCTTTATAGCACGACTAATGTTTTTTCTAAGTCAGAATACAAAAGGTACATCAAATCAACATGAATAAAAGATGGATATCTTCATGGGTAGCTTCATAAGAAATATACCATCAAGTAAGCCAAGATCATACATTAGTTACTTATGGGATCATTTGTGGTTTACGATTACCGTATTTTCATCAATAATGATGACGTATACTTTTGCTAAGACTGACGACTATGTCATGCTTAATAAGCACAATAAATTTTATCCTCGTGCTATCTAGTTACTGCACCAAATGAATGGCACTTTTCCATGTGGCCTTATTTTTTGCGACCATTTCCGATTGGCTGTTTTTTTACTGATGCCGACTTCTTTATTGGCTTTCTTCTTGCTGCATTTCTTCACATGACTTATTTTCGCTTACAGTACGTTCACATTGCCCGCAACTGCCAGCCAAGTTTGTACAACTTATTCGGTTCCATCAGATCGGTGGTGAGGAGAGTATTCTGATTGGATAGTCTACACTTAAAAGTCACTGGTAGACTGATCGGTGTGGCTCTAGTGGCAGTCAGAATGTAGGACTCCTGTTTGAAGCTGTGCACCGTGTGTTTTGCCCAGTGGATGTACGAAAAATCCGGCGGGCAGTTAGAGGCTGTAGAAAGTTCGCACAGAAAATGCGTGAGGTTGTACACACCATGCACGTAAAACCCATGACTCTCCTTGGTCCAACCTTGAGATATATTCGAACTGATTTCAAAACGTTCTGAGAAATCATCTCGTGGCATATTATTTCTGTCGAGGTGGCTTTGAAGTTATCCTAAAGCGAAGGAAGTCCAGGTCACACGTCATTCTTTTCCCAGCATCATACCAAGTTGAGGTAAAGGATACCAAACCGCAATTTGTATTAATGAATAGGTTTACAGAGGTTTTGGTCAGTTTGATCACAAGCCTTTTTGAAGTATCATCGATTGGCATGTTCTTGTTCTCAACCAATTGTCTTATTAAACAACCGAAATGAAACATTTTTGTACCATCACAGAAGAGCTAGAATTAGTAAGGAATGGAAAAAGTTTGGAAAACAACTAAATGGCTTACGTAATGACAAGTTTGGAAGTTTGATTTATCATAAGCATGTCGTATAGTATGTCGAAATCTTGTACGATTAATCCCGGTGTGCTACCCTGATATGTTGTCCCAAACGTCGAGAATCCAGCACCACTTAACTCAAATGACCTCCAATCCCCTTCACGCAACTAACCTTTCTCCGAGCCTGCTTTCCATTTTTAGCGGAACTTTAAAAGTCATATTAAAGCTTTCTGAAACAGTGACTTCTCGATGGGTTCCAAACGGTCTCCAACGGTCTCCAACCCTCTCACTACTAAACTGAATCAAAACACCCGAAGAGTTGCAATGAAGTCATAGGCTATATACCGACCATAGGGATAATTCTGAAAACTGCAGTTTGCCAACGCATTTTCAAAGTTGGATCAACTGTCGTGCTTCAATATCACGTCATTTGTTTTTTGTGGCTACCGAGCACGAGAACACTCATTCACAACGAAAAAGGGTCTGATCGACATTTTGTAACGACACAGTTTTGCTGGTAGCGGTGATAGTAATGAAATGCTTTATGCAGAAATAACCTCAGGAACTGCAGATAAGCAATGTTCCATTGTACGATGGGACAAGCCTTCAGTCAGGATAAATATGAGGATATATGAAGACCAGAACCCTTGAGAGAAGCAAATGATTTCCTCCAATCTCAAGGGTGTTCCGTCTTCATCGTGGCTCACCTATATTCAGTGGTGCCAGGTGGATTCGAATCAAGTGCCTACTCATGAAACTATCTTC
Source organism: Opisthorchis felineus (assembly GCA_004794785.1). NCBI lineage: Eukaryota > Metazoa > Platyhelminthes > Trematoda > Opisthorchiida > Opisthorchiidae > Opisthorchis > Opisthorchis felineus. Next base: position 489,134 of record SJOL01006682.1, read on the forward strand.
AACCAGTCACAACCCATTGATTATTTGACCTCTCACAAGGACGACAGTTTCGGTTAAGGGACCAATAACTGCTGGGTGCTCGAAAGATATTCTTCATCAGGTTACTGTACCGTGATATCCAGGAACACAAAGTGAATCGACTTATTCCTGACTGATAGTGACAAGCAAACATAGCACCAGGATGAATCTCAAGGCGCTCATTACGCACCTCAATTACCGCAGCGGGCAGCATGCTGAAGATCAAAGTCGATGATGGATATCAATTGAAGGTGTTTACATAAGCCACAAAGTAGTCGCGCATTCATTGCCTGTCGTCAATAAAAGTGCAGCTTTTCTATTGGTAAGGAAATGGCAGTCTATTAATCATGGATGCCTAACAACACCAAATCATCTACATTACACATTCGTGTGCGCCCGCGAATATTTGCGTGCCTCTGCGTGAAGGGTCATTCACCGGTGCAGCACCCAATTTTTCACTTGACTTGACCAATTTTTTTGTGTGCTAGCAAAGTAACTCGGGGAAGGATAGAGGAACCTGTTTTCCGGGAAACAGTATTGTCACTGAGTTGAGCTGAAGCTATGTTGCATTCAATAATATTTTCACTGTTTCACCTTGAGCCAATTAAACTCACAGTTGAAATAACAGTACCTATATGGTAACCGCAGATTTTTTTCACTACCGTCGATTGTTTGCCAGTGACAAACCTGACTGGAAAATAAGACGTATTTGAAGTATGAAATTCGTCAATGCACTCACAATCCTACACTTGCATATGCACCACCACTAATGAAGAAGTAATTGTCTAGATTTCAACTGTAATTTGTACACCACTTTCATAACCAAAAGTAATTGGATCAGTTGGTTCGGTTGAAGAATGTCAGGTTGTTTGCCGAGGTCACGATCCTGAATATATATAACGTGTTATATAACGTGTCTGCTGAAGCGGTAATTTCGCCCTCGGAAGATCCTAGCCCTAAATTGGTCAGTATGCAGTCACCTAGATCAACAGCAAATGTTCAGCTGGATGAGGCCATTGTATAGCGATTTTTGGGTTTTCAATTTCAGGAGGAAAATTAGATTCGGAAATCAAAAAGTTCTAATTGTGTACTAAATTAAATGACACAAGCCATCTTCAGTAACTAGCGGATGATAATCCTAAACAAGCAGATGAATAGTCCGGTCACCATTCGTTCAAACACCGTGGACTAAAATTAGTAGGCCGCATCACAAGGCCCAGCATTTCGTCGCCTGCTACTGAGTCAGCGGCAAACCCAGACAGACGAGGTAAAGCTATTCAAATGGCCCCGGTTCATGTAAGTTCAGGCTTCCAGTCAAAACATGATAGTGACACGTCAGGTCGCTCAGACATTCTGAGACAAGCCTGAAAGTGGCCTGAACGTGTGTAGGCACGCGCACAGCGATAGACGCGTGTGTGACGGCGCTGAAACGGGCATCTGGTTGAGAGATCCAGGCAACTAAGGTCATTGTCGTGAGGGTGATTATGGGATGACTCAGTCATTCGTGCTTTCGGTCACGCCTACTAAAATTAGAATCTGGCTGAGTCAGCAAGCGCGACTAGCGGCAGAGGAGACGGTGACAGAGAGTGCACTTATGTGCGTCGGACTGATCCCAAAATCAGTAAGATAAACACGACACCTAATGGTCTGTGGGATTCACACTAGCCAGAGTAGAAACACGGGAAATGGAGTTAGCCCCGATTTGATCAATATGACCACAGTGACGCAGAAAGACTCATACAGGTCTGCAACCAACCAACCAGCTGTCCTAATTCATGGCATATCGTCATGAAGCAACTCCTGGCTGAAAAATTATAGTAGCTCATTAAAAAATACCCAGAACACTTAGTGGGCCATTATGCCCACTCGCCACTTTGGAACAAGGCCAGCTAAGATATGTTATATCATGGTTACCTTTCCACATAGCAAGGCTGCACCTTGGAAATTTTTCCGAGGAACTTGAATAAGCACAGTTCTGAAGAACTTCTGAACTCGGACAGCATTATTCCAATCTTTGCAGGTGTTCTTTCATCCTTCTCTGCTCCCACTTTTCTTTGCCGGTGTGCCTTTGTACAGCCTTATATATTATTATCATATGGAACGTTATTTATTATATTATATTATTATAATCAATATCAATATAAACAATCGCACTTGTGAGTACTACACTTTGACAAAGAACAGAGAGAGCGCCGTCAACGAATGGGACAATTGCGTCTGAGCTCCTTCTCCAAAAGCCTACTTATTCAAAGTTAATCTGGGGAACTTTCAAGGTGCAGCTTTTTTACGTGGAGAAAATTGGCCCCACCCCCATAAAAAAGCCTTTTCCGGAATATTTCTTCCTCGCGCCTCCAATTTATGGGTTTTACTGTGGTGGCTTTCATACTAAACTGTCAACTGATCAGCCTATCTCTTCTCTGGTGATGCAAAACTGCCTGTATTTAGAGCTCGTTAGCAGCTGCGTAATGTGCAACCAACCTTTACAAAAATCATCGATAGAAATACATATTCTGTCGAATCCACATTGAATAGCCCTTAGCCAATAGTCACGTACTTCCGAAAAGATTGTAAGGAAATGTTAAGGATGCCAGACCGCGATATGTAACAGCTCCTCATGAGAGATTATATATATATATACGAAACTGGCTTTTATGTCCTTCCTGACTGCATTTACAGTTATTTTCCAGGAAGTTACGGAAAGAACACACTTCTGGAGAACAATTATACCACTGTTGGAACAGTAGCGTAAGCTTCCGGAGTGTAAAACGGATAAGTTAATCGGACGACAAAACGATCAATTCGACGTGCACATTCTTGGGGCCGACGGGCTCACGTGAGTGGCTGCTGTGTGGAGAGACTAAACAATGCTTTGATCAATAATTTTGAACACGAAACACCAGTCAAGCCATCTTATTTTTCATCAAAATTTAAGTCCACTTATGATGAAATTCGATGTGTAGGTGACTGAATCTGTTACTAAACTGGATAGATGTACGGTTCCGTACTCTTGTTCAGCTACGAATACCGTCCCAGAAACATGTGCACTTACGCTAGTCAAAATCCCGGTGACTTTTTTGTATAAAACAAAAGTACCCTGACTTAGAGTTAAACTTGCTGGAAATCCCGAAGTCCCACAGACTTCGGTTCACACAGTACGTAAAAGACGTGGACACTCGCGTGCACTCACATCGTCAGTGGATTCAAAACTTCTTCCAAATCATTTCCGGATGTGGCTAAGAAACCACGGACAGTCTGAATAGTTCAACTGTGTGCATTGTCAAACTGTCGTTTTGATTGATCTTGGATTCCAACTGGTTTCCTGCAAACATATTGATAAGAAGTCAAAAGACGACCTAAGCTTTAACTCAGCTGTGTTTTTCCTTTTCAACTGTGGGATTTGATTTGATTTGTGAAAACCTCAACTCCAGCTATCAAAGGGCCATCACTGTAAACTAGACGGCGGAAAAAGCAGTGAGCTAATGGCAGATGGTGTGTGGGTTAGTTGACCTTCTTACACTTGGTTCTGTGCTGATGGGCCACCGTGGTTGGCCAAGGATTTGCGAGCCAAGCATGTTTGTCTAGTGCAGCGGGATATGGTAGGACTTAATTAAGTCAGCATAGAACGTTCCGGAAAATACGCCATTGCAGCAGCTGAGGTTTTGAATAGGCAGCTATTGAATCAAATAAAGAGACCATGCATTTTGCTCAAATCCGGATACATAAAAACAGGATGCTACCGTATCCAGAAGGACGCGACGAGCAAGACACAACCCTCCGGCTGCACAAGTTGGCGTAAAACTAAGATGGTTTGGAAAAGGTACCTTATATACTGGCAGCACGCAGACTGAAAGCACAATGAAAGCCGGAATTGATACACTGGCCACTTCCAAGTAAACCCTGCTAACACAACACCCGTCTATCAGGACTTGATCTGGTGCAACCTTACAGACCGGAACTCTTCTCAGAGGAAGTTTAAATTCAAATGACCCTCAGATGAACAGCTGCCGGTAATCTCTTTTGGAGAGTGGTCTCTGCTGATGGGGTTTCTCCACAATGGGGATAACCTTATTGGGGGCATTAGCCGATTGCCGCAAATAGTAAACCTATAAGCTTCCCTACAGTTTCCGAAGTATACAAACACTTAATTCCGATCAGCTTGTCAAGAAAAAATCGATGCCCAGAAATAACCAAAAACCTCGTTATCCCTAATATCCGTTCACTAAAGGTTTCACTGAAGGATTGACCAACATTACTGTGACACTCCCGAATACCCTTACGCGATTCCAACTAGTTGCGGAGGATAGGGTCATAGGAGTTATACGCAGTTCTTTGGAGCCACTATGAATCCTTTTATGATTACTTCATTTGAGTTCCAAAATAGCTTCAAAAGGTGAAAATCACGGGACGCTTGCCTTCGATGCTTTTGGGGAATAACCAATATGAACAATTTGGCTCAAAAAATCTACGATAATGTAAAATTATTTGGCTCCATACCACGAGTTAGGCATTCCACTTTTGGTACCTTTGTAGATGATCGGATGATCGTAATCATCTGTGCATAACCATATAACATGTGTATAGTATGTGCGTTATCATGTAATAATGTATCGTTCTTCACCAAGGCCTCCACGATTGTTAACACTGGTCTTACGGAACTAAAAGCTTTTCAACTTCTTTCAGAAGCTCAACTAAACAGTATTCCATTTCCACCATGCCACAGACTATGGAAGAACTGTAGAATATATTACTTTGTTACAACAATCATGTATATCTTCGATAGTTGAATTCGCAAAACTCAGAGAAGACGACTGTTGCGAAATACACTCATCTACACACCGATTTGGTTTTTACGGGCGACTCAACTGAGACACAACTGGATCTCTCGTTTTTTATTGTATTCTCTAACTGAATATGCTGCGCAAAGACCGCCTCGTGTCTCATTTGGTACGAATTTCGGGTTATCGCAATAAATTTTCATCCAGGTGCACTACTTGTAAGGTTGTTGAAAACTCTTCGACGGCCCAGTTCAGTCCCCCGTTAAAGCCATATAGGAGTACGAGGGCATTTGTAAAATTTTGTGAAATTTGGATTTAATAGAATATAAAATTGATAGAAACTCATGGACTGCATCTATCTGGTGAGCCCCTAAAAAGAAGAAACTGGTCGTCGACTGTCGAAAAATTTCGACCAAGCTTATGAGTAGTGTGATACCGCTTGACAGCAACGTGCTGCGAAATCTCGAATATCTTACCAGCTTAAACACGAGGCGGCCCGGTACAGTACATTCAGCTGAAGCGAACCATCATTAACGAGAGATTCACCTGGATGCAGTTAATTTTCCTGCCCAAACCAGCTTCCTGTGCAACTGAGAGTATTTCTCGAAATTCTACAATTTGTGTTCAAGTAGTAAATAAGGTCGAGGGAAACTAGGTTACTGCACCTACCTTATGAGCTCCAAGAACGGAGAAACCGGTAGTGGGCTGTCGAGAGTTTCCGGCAGCTTTATAAGCAGTTTCCTTCAGGAGAGATGACAAGTGGTTTAGTAATTCTTAGTTTCTCGATTTAGCATCGAAATTGCCGCATAAAATGTGATTTCGTACTACAAGCAATGGTTTGGTAGGTAAGTGAACCTCTCTTGAAAGTTACAGTAGGATTGTAAAGTGGCTGTTTGCTAGTTGTTAGCCACTTTCAGAGTATCGAGTAAGCTGTTTGTATCAGGTGCGGAACGTCAGGTAGACTTCCGTCAAATTTAGAACATAGAACTTTTCACCTCTAGTTATTTAAGGCAACAATGCCTGAATTTATGCCCTATTTTGGTTCAGTGTGCACATTACTCCTGAAAGCTTGTTGCGTGCTGAAATGGTGTGATACGTCAATAGGACCGCGCAAACTAAGTGCTAATCTCTGCGAATTCCTTTAATTTTTTTACATACTTCAGTATTCATCACAAATCTACGGTTGTTCTCTCCATTCCACTAATGCTATCAAGGATTTCATTCCGGTAGTGTGCAGGGTACGTGTGTTGATGAGTGTGTCTACATGCATATCCATATGCGGAAGAATCTGAAAATCGTATACATCCATTATAGAGGCTGTGATCTCTGCTTTTCCAAACACCGTGCCCTTGGAGCAAGTAAATGCACCATTGCCGCCGTCCCACGCATGACGGATCTGCGCCCCCCTGTTGGTAGCCGTTGCACCATACGGGTGAGTAACACAGTCATGAGCAGGTTTTCCGTCATTGTTTCAACAATCCCACAACTGAGGGAACCCAATGAACGTGAAAAAAATTTGCACATGAATTTTTATAACCCGATTCACGATAAAGTTCTCATTTGTCCGCGGTGCACGGTGCACGCCTTCACAAGAACAACGAACGTCACTGATCATAGCTTGGAAGCATGCAGCTAGGCATTCAATTTCTTTTTAGCGGGCTAAACTCGGAGGTATTTCATGAAGGCTGACTGCACCGTGTCTTAATGAGGTCACCAAAGGGGCCATTTCTCAATACTGGTTTTCCCAGAGTTTACCTGTAACTAATTCATATACCCAGTTCCACCGCATCTAGATGTTCCTAGGCAGTCATCGGCCGTCATCAAATGGCTCATTAGCATATATGTCCAGAAGCGTATTGTCAACAGTGTTGACTGCATGCTTGTACTTAGTATAAAACAGAATATGCATAGGCTTGTTCTATCCGTCAAGAAATAAGTTTGAAATATATCAACAATATTGTTAGAGATGGTGTGACGAATTCGCGCAGTCCCATTAGGATGGGAAAAGCCTAGTGCACTGGTTTCCAGTTGGATGATGAAGTAAATATCAATTGCGATCGAATGGCCAGCTAGCTGTTTGGTTGCACTGGCTGCAAACAAACACCCTTCCGAACTTCATAAAAAGTGGTTACTGCAAAATCCCAGGTTTCCTGGGTATTTTCTTCCATAATTCCAAGCTAGACTTAACCTTTGAAACAACTTGAAGCAAAAACTATAGCATGACGAGAATCCTAGCCACTCGCCGCTGGTCGTTCTGACAAGCAACTGGGAAATATCATTATCATCATCGCCATCCTCATCATCATCATCATCGTTACCAACGGCAGCATGCTTCGCTGACTTAGGGTATTTCATTAGTACCTCTGCATTTATGAATAAGACGGAAGTGTTACAAGCATGACGACTGCACAGGGAACTCACTCTCATTTGTTTACTCCTAGGTTTGAGTATGTTTTCACATTACAAACCGACTAAGTAAGGAAAATTATAAACACTTTGCAAGTAGTCGAATTTGGTCCTGCGCGAAAGCCCTTGGCAGCGATGTAGACCCGAGGGAATAAGATTGGCGGAGGGACGTGCAGTGGCCTGTTACACTTCATCAGGCAGCCTAAGCATGATGGATAACGACGAGCACCGACGCCAGTTACCTGAGGGTGTTCTCGGTCAAGTCCTTAAGGTTTCAGCCTAATACTGCACCTCACCCAATGGAGTACCATCTACGTGTTACCTGGAATTCAGTCCGGCCAATGGTGTCAGTTCCGTCCAATTATAATCAATCTCTCTTCAGCCTCACCTTACTGTTGATTGTGCTATCCGGAAGACCCATTTTGTGCGATGTCAAGGTCGCTCTCGTTACATTTGGCGTAAGTCCATCCTAATTTTTCTCCATGTAGGATTCATTCAAACTTTCGTTTTTGTAGTTCTGATGGCTTCCTCTGATCGCCATATAGGAAAAAATAGAAAAAATATTTTAGGATCAGAATTCCCTCCAGAAAGGAAAGCATGGTGTGATGCAATAGGCTCAGCTGCCGTTTTGTTTCCACAATATTTTGTTCAAAGTTATTCAAGCGTCATCCGCTTGCCTTGGGATGATGAGATCAGGAATTTTGGTAGTTCTTTTTATGTATCCAAGTAACGTCATAAGAGGGACATTAAAGTGGACAAAAGTGCGTAGGAGTGCGCCTTCGAGTACTGATCGGCGCCTCTCGAAACCAGTGAAAAATGAACTGCTTCAAGTTTCACATAAACTGACGTCATTTTCAAAATGAGGAAAGCTGTTGTGTTCTAATTAAGGTTTATTCGTCGCCGTGGTATTCATAACATCCTTATGAAGTTACTCAACTAAACCTGTTATTTATTTCTAATACTTGTGAGCGGTCTTCGTCTTATTTTGAATGGTGGTTCCCTTTTCAAGAGAGCTTATTCAGGTCAGAATGCCCACACAAGAGGATTTTACTTTCGTCCACCTTTTGCGATCACATTCTTAAATGGGGAAAATTGTGAGCAACCAAGCAATCAACTAACTATTGCTTACTATGGGTTGTTTTAGTCGTCCAAATTGTCTCGACATGGTCACTGATGACCGGGTAAACCACAGCAAATATAATCCAAGGAACAGATGAAGTGACAAGAACCCTAGGGTCTACTAAGGGTTTCACTCAGAAGGAAACAGCGAATGAACGGTGTATACGTATCTGAACTTGTTTAAGCGGGTTGCACTACCTCAAGCCTGATCGGCGGTGAGCTTCATTCAGAACTGAGCTTTGCTGTTGACAATCTCTCTGCTCTTATATCAGTTGTAGGACCACAATGCACTTGATTTCACATTATCCGAATGTTAGTACCAGATAAGTGAAAGCTGCCTCAGAGTTGTTTCGTTTATGTAAGCTCTGTCCCCCCCTCACCCTCCCCCGCAAAGGGCATGTAAATCCATGTAAACCAAATTCAAATAAACACAAAACGGCAGACAGAAGGTGGATGTTGTGATGATAACAACAGCGAAGAGTTATCCTAAGTGCCAACATTGCAAGCTCCCCTCACTTTATTTCTCAGAGGTTGGTTATGTATTTGAAAAAACAGTGGGACCTGATTCGGGCTTGACCACCGCAGAAGCAATAACAATTAGTATGTATGAATGTTCACACTCAACATGTGTGAAACAGGTCAACGTAAACTGTTTGTAACAAAGCCCATACTACTCAAAAGTGCCCGAATAATGAGGCAACCACCTTTAGTTATATCGCTGACTGCCCCTACTTTTTTGTTATGGAAGAAGCTAACAAAAATCCTCGCAAGAAAGAATGATTCGGGTAGTTCTCTTAGGTGTACGCTCTAAAGTAAAACCAGTGTAGTTTAAAACAAAACCGTACAATAGTTTTGCCAGTCAAATATTCTTTTATGCGGTAGTACAGATGAGAGACCCCGTTTGACTCAACTTTTCGGGGACGGTTCACACGTTCACCATAACTACCCACTCAAACTCTGAGCATCACTTGGTAAACATCGAAGCATCCATAAGGATATATAGCTAACTTATCAAATAAACCCAATATTTATCAACCGAGATTTCATCCTTTAAGTGAAGCCAATCTAGGCTGAATAGCTGTCTCTTCCTTACTGAAAATCATCAGCATTGTGCATCTCACGAAACTCAAGGGAGCTTCGAACTCGCGACCAGCTGACCAGCGGGTTGAACACCTAACAGTTCTGCTACAAGTTGCTGATTAACATGTGATTAACTTGCACTTAAACAGGATATGGATCCATTCATTCTTCAACCACGGAAACCGTATCACATGGCCATTTTTTGACCGACTCCTCGGGTGACGATTTCCCAGATAGAAGTTTCACTCATCTTTTAGAATTATTCTTCTGAGCTATTTATAGATTATAGTTGCCGGGTTGTTGGCATTTGGCTAGAACAGGTCACAGATTCTCCGCCATAGCACAATACTCATAAGGTTGCTGAAGACTGTTCAATAAATTCAAACTCGACAGTCCAGGACCGGTTTTACTTTTATTGAGGCTCATGAGATAGACGTTGTACTGAGGTTGTAGCAAGCTCGTGTTCTACTGGAACGTCTGACTGGGTGCACCTAGTGAAATACACTTATTTCTTAATAACTTTGGTGTTAACAGGAGATTCAACCGAATCCCAACTGAGTCTAACGTCTATGTTCTTGTTCAACTAGAAGCGCCGCACAAAGGTCACTTGATGTTCCAATATCTGAGAGAGTGCAGTGCATTTTCGTATCATAAATATTTTTCCGTTACTCCAAAATCAGAGCACTCGACAACCTCATTGTTGCACCCTGGATATTTGTGTCCTTGTGTACCTTGTGTACTTAGGTTTTCTGGAGGGAATGGAAAGTCGGCGACCAGTTTGTTCAGTTGCGTCACAATGTGACGTCTGCGAAATGGTTTCGGACAGTCAAGGTTGGAACAATTTGCCCGTTATCCATCACACCGTAAATTGTTGATGGATCTTCCGACGGCTTGCGGTTGGGTCACAACATGGGTAGATGGGATTTCTGTTGACCCTAACTGGGTTCGGTAAATTGACTTTCCAGGGATGATGTCGATTGACCCACAGACCGCTATTTGTCCACTTTTTTTCAGAACAAATCACTCGTGCAGTGTGACTGCAAATGCACTATCTGACCTCTCTTACCCTATGCTTGAGTATTCGAGTGCTCGACAACTGAATAGCTTCGAATGCCGGTGCTTAAGGACCATCTTTTGTAGCGTCCAACGAACCAAGAAGTCCAAATTTGATGCGATTTTTCTTAAGAATCAGCAAATAAGCTGACGATGACAACCTTGCTCCTATATCCACGTTCTTTTTCACTCATAAGCATATTTGCTGAAAAGCCATAAGAAGGTTGATATTGAGAAAGTCAGATCGACATCATCTCCGACGTTGAATGTGCGAGCGTCCACAAACGATACCAAAGGATTCATTCTTCGATAAAAATGAGAAAAGATCTTGTCATTGTCTGTAGTGAATAGGCAGTTGAGACTATAGAACATTAAAAAAATCACGTTATTCTCACATAGAAGATGTCTTATTTGAGGAGTATTAAGTAGACGGGTCAAAATAACCACATGATCTGATCCTATTTGATCATGTAAATCATGAAAAGCATGAAAAGAATCAAGTAAACAAACAGAGTTTCTCTTCTGTGATTACATCTGCTTAAATTATTAATTGAATAATCATGTGGTTATGTCAGCTCACCTGCTTAGTGCTGTCTCACTCGCTCTCTCCCACTTTTCCCATTAATTAATTAAGTACCTAGATGTTGACCATATAACCGTTTTCATAAGTTACTCATTTCTCCACGAGGATATAAGCACTGAATTTCTTGACGCGTCCGCAGAGTGAGTCCATGAAAATTGAAGCCCAATTAAGTGGAAGAAATAACTTTGAACTGATGTGTCACATGTAGTCCTCGTCAATGTGTGCCTACCATGAAGAGCCGTTTCCAAGCAAATGTGAACCAGCTGGAAGAATACAGGTTAATTCTTCCGGACAAGGTACTGTTTCATCAGTCCAGAAGATAGAAAATATGCCGGGAGTCTCCCTAGTCAACAAGACTTAAATTGGTGACAGACAGACGACGAGCATCGAGCGGTTTAAAAGGCAACTTGATAAAATGGTGTTTCATCCTGTGATTTAGACTCAAAAAGTTAGTGATGTTCCCACATGTCTTATAGGAGTTGAAAAGGTAATTCCGTCATTTCGGCGCAACATTTTTTCATACCACTTGGGTAAACAGCGATTTTTCTTCTCACAAAACATCCATGGAATCTATCATATACGTTTTTTTCCTGCGGAGACTTATATCCAAAAGGGATTGGACACCCTTGACCAAGAATAAGTCTGAAAACTTACCAGCAATGTATCCTCAACTGTTTGTTTCATCACTTAATTGTTTGTGGGCTTAAATGAGTTTGAAGTGCCTGACTTGGATTAGGATCGAAATTCACCAGAACTCGGAATACTTGTGGATTTTTGAATGACTGTTACAGACTTTGTCCTATGCTCACCAGGGGTCCGCTAGTCAATAAGCCTTGCGCTCGGAGTTTCTACACGTGAAAACTGGGGATCAGGACTGAGTGCATCTGTTTTTTACTGATTGTTTTACTTTCTGGCTTGATTAACTAGAAGTAAGTGTGTCCAGATTTGCATGAGTTGCATGTCTCTCTTGACGTAAACCCTAATGATAATGCAATTGATATTACGACTCACATTTAGAAGAGTGAAACATCCAGTTCTTAACATAACAGCAATTAGAAAGATGCTGAAAACTTTACTGGTTTCGTCCTACTTGAATCTCACCAGTTCACTGATTTCTCCTAATCACCTATTCCGCAGTTACTTTGGTAGTAATTGGGCTTAAACCAACGTGTTGCCGGTGGGTAACCATTTGTTCAACCACATATTGGACGTTTGGATAAATATGTTTATTCGAAGAAGCATAATAGATAAAATTCAGCTTGTTCATGAAAACTTCACAAGTGATAGAAGTCGATAGTGGTTCTCAATAGAAAATGACGAAAAAATGACGCATCTTTTAGCTACTTTATCGGATGGGAACCCACTGCGATGTTTATGCAGTTTGTGTCTAAAGTGTCTAATGTGGATTGCCTTTCGATTAAACATTAGTCGTAATGATGATGGATGGGAGGACTTGACCACATGAAATCCCTAGCCATATCAAAAAGCAGACAATTCGGGGAAGTTTTGTCCAGGGACGAATCCCTCCTTGAAATCATCCGACGTAAGCAACATAACATATACCCAATTAGCGAAGGCCACTCATTTGCAAACCAATTTGGTTTTGACGGGTGACTGATCTGGAACCCAGCTGAATCTCTCGTTTATGATGTTTTCAAGTAACTGAATGTGCTGCATCGGGCCGTCTCATATTTCAGTTGGCACGATATACGAGATATCGCGATACATGTATAGACGTAATACACTACTCATAAGGTTGCTGAAAATTCTTCGACAGCCCACGACCGGTTTCGCCCTTCTTGGGGCTCATCAGGTAGGCGCAGTCCCCGAGTTTCCGCCAACCTTATGTTCTACTTGAAACCAAATTACACGGAATTAGCGAAATACACTCACTTACCTGGAAACATCACAAACGAGAGATTCGGCTGGGTTCCAGGTGAGTCTCTCGCAAAACCAAATTGGTTTGCAAATGAGTGTATTCCGCTAATTCCGTGTAATTTGGTTTCAAGTAGAACATAAGGTTGACGGAAACTCGGGGACTGCGCCTACCTTATGAACCCCAAGAAGGGCGAAACCAGTCATGGGCTGTCGATGAATTTTCAGCAACCTAATGAGTAGTGTATTACGTCTATACGCCCAATTAGTTTTATGACGAAAAATTATCCACACCTTACTTCAGGTTTATTTGGAACGACAACTGTCGGCCGATATTGTGATTTTAAAGACATCAGTAGTTCATCAACTTTGGTCGATAAATATTTCAACAGCTTAACTCACTATCTTCAAGAACAACGTAGACATGAACAATTCAGTTATGATTTGTTTCAAACAAATTTTCCTCTGATAAGATCACGTGGACTTTTTCAACCCACAGATACACCAACAAATATTTAATGATATCTCATATTCCATAAGAGATTACACGATCACTTGTACTCGAAAATTGCTAGGGTTTTAAATGCAGGCTCATGAATGTTTCAAAAACATAGACATGGGTGGATGAACTACTCACTACTAAGCGCTAGACCTAATAAACCGGCTGAACACGACGTTCAATCCAGATAGGGTTCTAAACTCACCCGTTGATAACGTTTTGCCATAACGACATGTACTGCTCAAAGTTACTACGCATAAACAACTGGCTTGAAATGTGAACTTTCTTTCTACGACCCCAGTTTCTGTGGTGTGATGGCATGTCAAACCGCTTAGCTCGCCTTTCCACCGTTTTCGGTGGAACTGTGTATCTGAGAGGTAAACAGAGCACGTTCCTCTGATCACTATCGAGCTTTTACCGAAATCATCTGTAATTTATTGCAACAACAAGCGAGTGCCTTCATTGTGGAAACATGTGGTATATCATTGTGTCCTATGTGACCCAGACACTGAAGGAAACAAAGATTTAATTTGAACCGACATGAGGTAAGAACTGGGGTTAAGTAGGTGCGATATGTGACCAAGCCAGAGAGCTAGTGTGAGGGAAATTTAAGGAGGATAGAATGCGTAGTATCTTAGAAAGAAAAGTCGTGATTCGGAAGGGCAATTTATTATCTACAAGCTGCGTTTTTAAAATCGAAATTAAAATAGCAGAAAAAGTATGCGGCGTCACTGGATTTACAGAAAACTAGTGACGAGTTCATTAGTTACCGAAAGCCTTTAATATCATACAGAAGATTGTCCTCATATGCCAAGTTTGTCGAACTCACTGACAAACGCGCAATCTCAAGTGAAGTGTTAAAGAAGGCTTGATGATTTCGCCGCAGTACTTTTCGGTCTCCCCTCAACAGTCCGTCTCCTGCATCTTCGTGAATTTTTTTCTTGTTTGATGAAGTAGATTTGTCTTAGCGATACCTGTGATGCAACTATTTCAGGAAAACCTCGGGGCAGCGTAGTTGTACAGTGTGGTTTCATATGGTGATTTCATCATCAGCATGATCTTATCTGTTAGTGTGACAGCCGTAATTGATTGAAATTTTGTTTAACTTGTCTATGTGCACGTGATCCACCAATGCTGGTGACCTTGATTTCTGAGAGCTGTGGTCAGATTTCTTGCACTGACTACACTAATCCGCTTAGTGACTTAAATTACTAGGCCAAATCAGCACCAATCATTGTTCGGTTTGCTAGCGAGATCGAAACGGTCCGCACTGTGCTACTGTAGTGTGCAAAAGCTCTAACCAGTTTCGAAAATCGGTGGCAGCACAGATATGGAGAGACAGAAGGATAGAATCTGTAAATCAACCGGATTTTCGGACCATTACACACGCACTACGTTACCTGTCCACTAGCGACCAAGCCAAATGGAAAATATTGCCTGTATGAGCAGGGCGGTGATTCCTGGCATTAGCACGGACACTTTAGTAGTGAAGTTCAGTCACTCGCAATCATATTTCTGTCTGAAATTCTTTATATAGTGCGATCGAGTGGATGAACAAAAACGGCACAAGTTTGCGTAACAGGATTTGAAGCTCGAACTGCGGGTTTGGCAAAGACTGGTCATGTGTCTTGATCTGCCAAATTACGTTTCTCTACTGGAAACATGACTGCGTCATTTTTCAATCCTTCAATCAATCCGCATGTGGACCAAGTATACTGCTTTGACAGGAATGGATATTTTGAAGACAGTGTGTAACTTTCAGAAGTTTCTATTGGAAATAATGACGTGGTCTCTAGGGGCATGGACGTAAGTAAAACACATTATCTCATTTGTGAACCTGAATAACGATACTTGGATTTCATCGCTGTCTGATAATGACAGGAAACTGAACTCACTTCTGGTTTGTCCAGCTTGCCTCTTTCCAGTCTAACCTGTGCATACGAATTTATGTTAAATTAAAAAAGATGAGACGGTGCATTGTCCCATCAGGCCTTCTTCAAAAAGACCAGAGTGGGCAATGCATCACTCCGCCTATTTTAATTTAACCTAGATGGAACAGGAAGGTAATTTTCTCACTCTTTCCAACGCTTACCCGAGCTTATTTTACAGGGTTTGTACACTTGGCGGACTTAAAGCTAAACATCCAGTCCTTATAAAGGTCTTGAAAAAGTTCATCAAGAGAAATTCGGTCACAGTGGAATCCGACGGAAGAATTCAGTAGTATACATCCTGCCTCACATTATCTACATCATGAGTAGATTTGCGTGAAAAACTAGCCCAGAGATTTGTTCGTCTCATTGAAAAGTAACTACTGCTTTGGAAGCAGAAAACGTTCCTCTACCGCAGAGCAAAGCGGCTCTAGAGGTACTTTCTACCTCAAGGTGAATTTAATCTTTATGATGACTTTTGTAATAGCTGCTCAAAGGAGTGTTGAAGCATACATGAAAGTGAACCTTAATGAATGTGTGGGCAGCTTGATGAACCAGGCAAGCCAAGGCCTTAAGGAGAATATCAGATTGACCATCGTTGAACATTGAATAAAGAACCTGCGCTGCTAATCGTACTGACGTTAAAATCGTGTTTGCAAATGTCAGTTTTATTCTGGGGTATCACTTACCACAACTTGAGGTCGGAAATATCACGCGTCATAGGTCTAGTCTGTGCTCTCGGCAAGACCTGCATGTAACACCACGTCCACCGTTGCCCATGTGACCAATACCAGTAATGTTCTCATTCGCATCCTCATTCTCAGGCTTGATTTTCCGTGTTTCGATCGGTGTATGAATGTGTGTGAGAGATGCGATGTTGTGTGATCGAAAAAATTTCCGAAACGTTATTATCCTGCATCACCTCTTCTGAGTACATTAGACCCTCGCACCTCACCTTGATTACAGTGCTCATAACCTGAATCGATTACCTTAATAAACACAACGGTTTAGAGAAACAACTTCCTTTTGCTTACGCGAGCCTTACCATTAAATCTGTTTGTGTTACCTCGTTAACTGAGAAGCACCATGATTGGTACATACTCTCAGTCGCCTAGGCGTCATCACACTTGGCCTAATCAGTGGTCAGCTCCGTACTAAGAATAAGGTGGTAGACCCTCACCCGAACCACTGATGTCTACGCAGATGCGTGGGTGTCTTCTAGCAAGGGAAAACAGGTGCCTGAAATCCCGAAAACACATTACATACGCACTTGTGGTTTTCAAATGTACGTCTAGTTGCATGAAATTCCTATCTAGCTCAGTCGTCATCACCTTTCAGCTTGGGATCTGAAATGTCTGAACTGTGTGAACCATGTCCGTATGTGATAAATTTCCTCAATAAGGATCATCCCAAATTTAAGATTGTTTCAATTCTCGCAAGGCTTTTCATCAGAATTCCTATAAGAACTAGGGGTACTCATCAAGACTCCTCGGACAAGGTACATTATGCACAGTCCTTTGAGAACGGAATCCCTCTGCAAGGTTGTGGGTGAGTTTTTTCCAAATAGCATCCCCTATAGGATGGTTCCATCGACGCCAGTCCATTGATAAAGTATACTAGTTTGACGAAATGTGAACAACACCACCTGCTACGCACAGTACAAGCTTCGAACTGATCCTAGTTGTCTTAAGCTGATATTGTCTGGTTGTAATATCAAGACTTTTTTCGTAACAGATTATCAGGCGAACCGAAATGCGATATCTGCATTTGTATGCAGGTATGTGTTTACGCCAACGGTGATCGACCTTTCAGACTTCGCTTTCCACGCGCTTAGTATCACCAACACGATATTTTGTCCCGACCATATCGCCACGCAGACAGGCCTACACAACGGTCATCCAGTCTACTCAATCCCGTTACTGTTCACCTAGGAGACGTTCGACGGGTGTGTAACACGTGTGAGGCGAGGGACCGACTGTGGAACAGGCCACCAACTTGTCCGAACATAGTTTAAAATACAGCCTCGAAAGTCACCTACGTCAGCTGCGTCAGTGGGCGCATAAGAGTGAAGTAAAAAGTCCAAAAGATTCGAAAGTCAGTTTTCTGTTCTAGCATCAACTGGCTTGTGTACTGACAGCCTTGGATCCATCCAGGCCGATGACGGAAGCGTGACACAACTTGAAGCACCGGTTGATGATGATGACAGTCAGCCAGCTCGGGCAAATACGCCCAAGATGCCATGACTAGTTTGACGCCAACAGCAGCTGGTAGCTAGGACAAAAAGAGGCGCTTTTCGAATCCCTTGCCCATCATAACAACGAGGTCAAGAAACAGCATCTACAGGAAACTCGAAATGACCAGACTCGGCAGCTCAACCACAGCAAGGAAGAATGGGGGGATGCAAACTGAGTGCACCAAAGAATCCGCTGCTAAACGGCAGTGCAAAGTATTTTACGACCCCAACTCTCCAGGAAGCTGACACCGGAGTGAAACAGACGTCACCTTCAGAAGTAGTGGATATATGGTTCACGCACTTCAACACCGACCGATAAGCGTCGACTGGACTGCGGTGAGTAGATTTCCTCAACAATAGATGAAACTGTCCTGAAACTTTCTCCAACTATCGAAGAGATACAGGAGGCAAACATGGAATTGCAGAGTGGAAAAGCAGCTGCAGAAAACATGCTTGTAGCTAAACTGTGTAGGTATGGTTGTCCGACTCTGAAGAATGTACTACTTCAACTGATCAACATGGTCTAACAGGAACAGTAATTTCCACCAGAATTCAAGGATCCTTTGTTCATGCCCATAAATGAAAAGGAAACAAGAGGACATGACAACTACAGAATTACCATTCTGTTGAGCTGCACGGACTAGCTGAAGGAATTGGAGCAAACATCCGCAAAGAACAATGTGGATTCCGTGCTGCTTATAGCCAAACGAACTTGGGGTCTGCTGTACAATAGGTTCAAGAACAATCCGGCGTAAGTAGTCAGCCGCTCTATACTCCCTTCAGAGACTTAAAGAAGGTCTGTAGTTCCGTCAATCGAGGATTATCGTAGGCCGTTTTTTTAAATACGTCCTCCCGGCAAAGTTCGAAGCCTATTTGATGGAATGAGAGCGACGGTGCAAAAGAATGGGTCGACTTCGGGTAACATCGAGTTCCTCACCGGCGTATACTGGAAGGGTCTCCTTACCGCCGCTCTCTTCGATCTCTGTTTAACAGCCATTATGGATGTGGCTTTCGTGAACGACGATGCTAATGTACCGTTGGAATATCGGTTTAGTGGACATCCGTTCAGTACTGAACGTCTTGGTGCGAAGATTCCACCAGATAAGATCTCCATTCTCAGGTTTGCAGACGACTGGAAATTGTTCGTACATATGTATGATGAATTGCCGAATAGCCGAAAAGTTTCGACTCCTGCTGCGCAGTTCAACCTGAGTATCAATGCGGAGAAGACTTCTGTTCTGAATCCACTAGCTCCAGCTGGAGTCCCAAACATTTTTTCGCGCATCAAGAATGGAAGAGTATTTGTGGACTACTGCATGGGCTTCTGCTACCTCGGAAACATATCGTCTGCTAACTTGACCGTCTCCCTTGAGCTGGGATCCCGCGTTGCCCAGGTTAGCGGGGCCTTTGGCAAATTCCAGAAACGGATGTGGAAAAACCGGAGTTGGCGAATGGAGATTAAGCTGCTCTTGTACAATGCGTTGGTTCTATCTGCACTCTTGTACGGCATTGAAACAGTGCCTGCATAACCTCCAGTGTTTGAATAGCTTTTATGTACACTATCTGAGGCGGATGCTTGGTGTTCCCTGGAATGAACGAGCACGGAACACGGAGATCCTCCAGCAGACGCGTTGTGACAGAATGGATACTGCAACCACAATCAACCGTCTACATTCAGCCGACCTTGGTCGAAAGTCTAAAAGCTGTCAACGTGAATCTGGTCAAGTGGGAAGTGAATGCACAAAACAGAACGCCGTGAAGGGAGACTATACGAACTGGAGTCTCCCGATTCAACAATCTCCAACTTCGAGTCAGACGGCTAAAGCGTGCAAGGCCTAAGGGTGTCACTGGAGCTGCTGCACCTGGAGACCAAACAGGGCAGGTCTGCAGCAACTGCAGATGGTGTATGTCACGGTTGCATTGGATTGGTCGGCCACCAATGGACACGATGAGATTTGTCAGCAAATTCAACAGATCTGCCTTAGCTTTTTGTGGTTACCAGATGGCTGAACCTGCGACGGTGCTACAAGTGGCTTTTCCGTGACCATTACCCTTCAGACGAAATGCAGACGGATAAATTTGGTGCGCTAAACATACGATTGTTTTATAGGTGACTTTCAGTGGTCATTCTGTGCGCAGAATTAGGTCGAATCATGGTCGACTACAGAATGCCATGCGGAAGCATTCTGGGTCGGGCTAATTAGTAATGCATTCTCAAGGCCATCCGAACTGCTAGAGTGGCCCCGTCTGTGTGAGCAAAGCCCCGTCTTAATACCCTTACTATTCCGGAGCGCTAAGCCTACAGATTTTTGAGACCATCGTTGTACACATCTAGCTGAATGATGGCCAGCACTGGCTTGCCATGTGTGCCTAGGATGAGTCTCATTAGTGGCGCTGGCCAGCAGTTTCCGCTGTGAGGTTCGCACCACTTGAATTGACAATTATGGGTTATCAGTTGGGCATGCCGATGGCTTTAAGTATGGCCCGCACTTATTCGCCCTCTCTTCGGATTTACGAAATCTCATGACGTTCAAGTGGTCACACATGAGGATCACCGCAATCCGTATGTGGCACTAGGCATTGTGCGCGGGCGCAGATCGCTTCCGTTCCATATGGCGGGTCAGTCCGGATACGAGCTCATCGTGCGTTTGCAGGCCGGACAACACATACGAAATTTCGTATCCGAGGCTTTTTTACCTGACGTGTGACACTCTAGGACTAAGTTGCACTATCTGCCCCTAGGTTTAGAGGGCTTGTTTACCATGATGTCGGCATAACGATAAGGCTAATCAATGTGAGGTCGACCCTTGGTGTAAGATGCGATGCCCATATCGAAGGTGGAAACCACCACGACTCCCAGCAAGACCGGACACCACGCTCACAGTAGAAGAAAGGAACCATAGGAACGAAAATTGGAATCTGCATTCTGCATGGCAATCTACGGAAATAAAAACAAGGACATTGCAATTAAACATTACTTGCTAACCTTGGAGGGTGAAATAAAACTCTTCGGACAGGTAGAATTACGTAGGATACAAAAATCGCTACGATTAGTGAGCACAAAAACTGAAAGTGGGAAAACTTATTATCTGTCTCCAGGAGAAAGTGGATTAAAAACCATGGTTGCTGTTATGTCTCTTCACTTCACCCTCAAAGCAAAAAAGCTTAGAAAACGAACACAAAGGTCGACAGCGTTGCTCCATCGATTGGAACCGATAACCCACTAGAGTGTGAGTTCTGAACAGCCACTGAAGCGATTCACCAGCCAT
Organism: Opisthorchis felineus; assembly: GCA_004794785.1. Lineage (NCBI taxonomy): Eukaryota > Metazoa > Platyhelminthes > Trematoda > Opisthorchiida > Opisthorchiidae > Opisthorchis > Opisthorchis felineus. Next base: position 509,972 of record SJOL01006682.1, read on the forward strand.
GTTGATTGTAACGTTCGCCCATGTATACCATGGGGATACACTGACGAACTAAAAAGCCAGATGTTGAATGTGCGACGGAGAGGGCAGTTCACACAGTAGCAGCTTGCGAGAAATTGCTTGGAAGGCCATTCCGCGGTCTCTCATTTGACTTTAGGAGCTTGGAGATTGGCTATCACCTGAGCCATAACTTCATTTGAGCCCAGCGCAGAAGCCACTGTTTTGCGACTCATCACGCTTAAATTTGTTGCGGTTGACAAGCACAACCGTTGTATCAATCTCCAGATTCTGGGATCGTGTTTTTTTAAGTATCCTCAGAGGACTGGGATAGAACAATTATTAGTGCAAAAGCATTCAGCTCGTAATTTGTAAGGGGTTCGGGTGAAGTAGGGATACCCACGCTTTTAGTGAGGATGAAATTCGAAATGGGACTTGAAATATGCGTTTCAGTTCTAAGTAGAGAACAATATCCAAGATATCCATGTAAGGCGTGCGTTTCAGTAGGCCTGTAGTTCTGGTGTGGTCGCAAATTTATGAACAGAGTAGTCTTATTTTGTATCAGCGTTGAGAGAATAACTAGAGGACAGCTGTCATCTGTCATCTTAAGGTCAACATTCAAGGACGTCATTCGATTCATCAAGTGAATGTAGTCACGTGTGTGGGCTGCCACTACGATCAACAAGTCATGCCATTGGTGGGTTGTTCATTGGCCTTGAACGGGTGCTTTAAGTGTGAATCACCACAGCGTCCGCACAAAGATGGGTCTGAATAAACTGAAATCATTTGGCAGAAAGCGTGCTCCTCTTGCCCCACTCCATTCAATCATGGTGGCTGGGAATTTTCACCAGTGATATCTGACTACGGTGTGTAGCCACAGGACAGCAAGCCACGGGGACAGAGAGGAAAGTTTCAGCCTCTCTAAGAAAACATAACTGTGGAACACTACACACATGCTATCTTTTAAACTATTTTTCCAATTCAATGCATCGTGGCTGGCGATACTAAATCACCACTGTTTCTTCAAGGACAAAGATGGGCCCACAAAAGCTGCTGAGTTACACACATTATATCATAATCAAGGTTAAAGCGATACCTACACAAGTGCTGAATAATTTCGGCAAACAGGATGAATTCGGCAAGTATAGCAACGGTTCGAACTCCTTGCATACTGCTTCATTTGCTGCCACTTGAATCGTGTGGACTGCTACACTCTCCTGTAACAAGAGAATACTTCTCAAGCTTTGTTTAAGTCAGCGCATTTCTGAGGTGTGGTAGACTTTTAGGACAGTTTAGCCGTCTGAAAAGTTGCTGCTCACTCTAGTTCCTCACCACTGAAGAAGATGGCAATCATAACAATAAGTTGTTTTCGAAACCTATGTTAAACGATTCGTTCCACTCTTCTTCAGGTTGACTGAATCAATAAATAACCATTTCTAAATGCTGACATTCAGTTAAATTTATTCCCTTTTTTGCTTTGTTTTGGGGTTCTGGCTCAAAGAAAGATTTATTCCAGGTAATAGTTCTCCCTAATAACTTGACTGGAAAAAGGCCAAAGGATCTTGAGAAGCTTCGGATTTTTGGTCAATACTCTGGGTACCCGTCGCTTAGATAGTTCATTGGATACCGTCTATGATGAACCGAATGGGCTGCCTATGCCACTGGATCGTTGTATAACAGACGGTCGATTTTCAGCTAATATGAATGCGTTTACCAATTATCTGCGCCCAATGATTGTGGACCACAGGACTGTAGGCCTTTCCACCATGCTTAAGATTAGCGTCCTAACGCATTGTGCTGTAAAATGAATGTATTCCCCATAATACACCTTTACCATGTTTTTATGGGTGCATTGCTTTTCCTGCAGGCACTTCTTACCCTCGAACAGCTTGAAATATTCAAGAGTCTTCAGTTGCATCATAGGGGCAGCACTTACACTGTTTCCTGGATAAGCGCAACAATTAAACCCACGAATTGGTGTATGACAGGTTGCTTCAAAACATGCGATGGTGAAAAAGATGGAAATCCGGGGGCAATCCCCTTTTGCGGTGAAAGAAGTCCTCCACATGGCCTACTATTTCAACAAGAGTTGCTTACGGCAGCATTTTAACCTATATCTGCTTGCAAAATCCTGATAGTTACTGCAAAAGCTAAAAAAGCGCTGGCTATTTGTATACTTTCCCTTCTTTTTGTTTAGCCCTATTATATGATCAGCGTCTTGGCAAACGTTCCTACGGATTGAAATAAACTGCGACCCGCGGGACTAAAGAGAACTATACAGGAGTGGATACTGTTATGTAGTGGTGATTGTACTAACCCCGGCTTTGTGGATGCGATATATCAATAGTTATTATACGGAGGCAGACAGCTCGCCTGGATGCCCATAATCGTATCTTGTCTTGCTATCTCATCCGGAGAAAACTGGCTATTCTTAGCGCAGCTGATGAATTCCAGAGGAACTGCTTCGTTGACCGACCAAAAATGGTCTATTCTGAGAGGTGATCGCTCTTGACTGTGGTATCTGTCGGGGCAGCCTATCCACCGGTTATTCGTTTATCCTCGTAAATCAACCATGCTGGGGCAGACATAGTGAACAAAATGATCAACCTCGACAAAATGCTATCCAGTGATTAGCACCTGATGTAGATACATCTATTTTGAGCCACTGTTCAATTGTAATCATGGACAGCCAAACTGTCGGTTTTGTCTGAGTTAAGCGGAGAAATCGATAGTGAATCGGTCGGTCGATTCAACCATTTCATGCTAGCTCATGACTAAAGCTAATTGAGACAACCTTCACAATTTCGGTATGATCTGAATGCAAATGGTGTGTCCTGTTCGCATTTAAACTCCTAGGAAGATTAAGGTTAATGACTCCAATAGCACAAATCGAACATATGCTTTAGAAGACGATCGAATTTTAGGTGTGGCACAGGAGGCACACAAACTTGAAAAAACACTGCAATAGATCCAGATTGACGGACGTTATGAACAGAATGCACTTATGAATAAAAATCAGTGTAAAACAGTGGAAATGATGAAATTAATGCTGGATAGTACAAGGGTGAGCAAACTGTGATCCGAATTAGATGCACGATTTCACTGATCTAGTTTTCAAATCAGCATCTTTTACAATAGAAAATAGGACAGTTAGTGAGGAGGATAACCTCGGAAACTGGAAGTTCACCGATTTACAAAGCGTGTGATACAGAAACCGTTTAATTGTAACATACAAGATAATTCGTGTTTGCTATACTAGGTCACAACGCGTAACACCAAAAGGGACCGAAATTCAGAACAGGTACCAAGGAGATCACCAGCTTTTGGGGCTGACAAAGTAATAACCATCCTTGGAGTTGTAAGTCCGTTTGCACATTAAGATGGTGTTAAAGGGAAACTCGGCTGAATCCCTGGTTTATGAAAAATGATCGTTCTTGTTAGGCCCTTCTGAAAATAACTGTAAGTCGACGGAGCCATAATAAGATGTAACTGCGAAAGCAGTTCTTCAGATCTTCCCAGGGTTTTGTGTTCAGAAACTAGTAGTTGCTCAATCGGAATTTATGGAAGAGATTAATCAACTACTGTGGTTTCACGATGTCATTAGCATTTCAGTACACTGCACCAAAAAATTAGGAAAGCTACCGTCTTAGTTGGTCGATCTAACGAGGTTCCCATGTGCTCGAGCTACGAGGACTATAAGTGATAATTAATAAACCGTGCCATTAAGAAAGACTACTGAAACCATAGGTAGTCAAGGAAGTCATCAAATAAACGGTTTTCGTTGGTCTAACACTGTTTAATGTGATTTCACAAAACGACTAGAATACTAGAAGTTTATATTTCTAGACTGACAATTCAAGTAACTTTTCGATGAAGTGATCTTTGAAGGAATTGATAAGATTTTCTTCATACCACTACCACATTCACTGAAAAGTATTCAATGGCAACACTACACAGCTACATGGGTAGCTCATACCCCTTTCTCAAACTTACCGACTTGGTTCGCGTGTCACGTTTTGGGTGGACGTAGTAAAGTCCGGTTTTGACTATACTGCAGTCATTGCTTTAGAGCGGTACAGTACATTGTCCTGTGCAAGGAACGGAACATAGAATGGTTACTTTGGGAGTGAAGGACCAAATTTGAAAAAGAGGTTACATTAGGAGAGAAACAACTAAGAATTCCACTGTGAAAGTCAACAGTTGTTGAAAAACACAGGTACCGTTCTGGAAAATTCCTATATAGCTGAGTTGTACTGTTTCGTGTACCTCTGTATGAACTATGCATTATTTCTAATTTTGGACTCAACATTCCAATCTCCACTAATCTCACTGTTTTAAAGCGGTGATCTGGAATGTTTTTTTTCTCACTCAGTAATGTAGGGTAAGCATTTACACGTCTACTTGATAGGATCAGTGCGGATAAGAAAAGTCTGCGGCGCGTCACCGAAATGATAAATCTTTCTATTTTTGCATCTTGTTTTTCGTATGCATAAAAAAGTTACCGGTGTAAGGACTTGTATGTAACAGTAGCATAGAACATTTAAGCCTACATTCGCATAAGGGTTAACAGAATTACCCACGACATCACGTACGACAAGCAGCCTGAGATGAACACAGTAAAAAAACGAACACGGTACAAACGGACTAATTTGTTTCCCAACATCCTCCACAACATGAGTGTTTGGCATACGAATCGGATTTGCTGGTGAAAAGAGAAGCCTGCTTTAATTAAGAACCACGGGCGGTTTGTGCGAAAGCTAATGTGTTTCCGAATGCAAGCCTTTGGCCCACTACATAGCAAACGCATGAAGAACAAACACAAATAAGCTGTGGACCCTTCAGCAATTAGCAGCAGACTACTGTGCAACAGAGCCTGAAGCGGAGGAAGAACACAAATCACCAGATTGATAGGCCATCCGCTAAGTTCAACTCCCTGGCTGAAGCTAGGCGGAATACTTTTTATCTTTACTGTGTACAGCTGTTACTGTAAGTACAACAAACTACTACCCCTGCTGAGGCCGACTTACGATAGTCGCCCCAGAGGGATGAACATTCGACGGACTGTTTTAGCCTGACACTTATCCGTAAATTTAAGTAATATTATCATATAACAATTGCGTTTACCGTCAACTCGTTAGGAGGAAGCAAATCCAGCTAGTACTGGACATCAAGTCGTCCCAACCGTCCCTAACAATAATGGGAGAATTCATTTTTTAAAAGGTTGGGCTAACGAAAAATGGTCATAAGAGAGGGGTAATCGCCGCAGGGGATATCGTACACTACGGGGCCTTTTGCCGTTTTGACGGACGTTTATAAATGACCAGCTATTCTAATGTCGCTTCATTTTTTAAAATCAACTCTTCAAATGGAAAGCACACTTTTGAGTTGGATTTCTAGCCTCTAGCTAGACCGTCCTTTCATCCGTGATAGAAACTGTCGGAGTGACACATATGAGAGTTCCGATTTAGGCACTGACCGAAAAATTAGACGGTTTGAGCAGTTCTCATTACTTTCGTGAAAAATTAGCAATGAGAATCATTCCACCCGTGCATCGTACCAAATCAAGAAGAGTTAAGATTCTTATGAGTGCTTTCTGTTTAGGAATGTTTTTGACTGATAATATTCGTCTTCTTTTCAACTTGTCTACATCATTTCAGGTGAGGTTCGCTTCAAATAAGGCAACGCTTGTACGGAAATGTGGACTTGATGGTGGCAACTAGTGCTTGCACCCAGGGTACCTGCACCAATGAAGAGGATGATGAAGATGACGGTGGTGCGAAAAATGGGGGGAGAAATAAGAACAGACTATTGAACGAGTACTTGTAGTTTTGTCTTATCAAGAAATGCGAAGTGAAGTCTGTAAGTTGATTCGCCCTTCAGGAACACCGCCAGTGGTCTATAGTAAGTATGATGGCGTTTTATCATTTACAGAGTCTTTTCGTTTTTATTATTTCACCACTATTTCATCCACTATGATATTTAAACACCTACGATTTCAGTTACGTTTGCTCCCGTGGTTGGCTCCGTCGACCACAATTGTTATGAGGAATGCAATCAAAATTCGAAGATCCGATTTACCTCAGATGCAACATACGCGATTTTTTCTATCCTCCAACGATATTTTGTGTTGATCTAGAGATAAGGTGTACAGCTTGAGGTTGACGGTTTATAGTTTCACACCCAGCAGGTGTACTCAACTTGGTTAGCCATCTCGCCAGGCCCTAGTGCCTAAGATTTAGAAGGCTCAAGAAATTTAGTGCAAGAAAACGTCAAGATTCCGCTCTTGTAAAGCCCACTGCAAAGTTGCAAGCCAATCACCAAGCCCGGCGGACAGATTAACAGTCACCTGATCGACCACGAATAAAACTATACAATCAGCCTTAGATTCAGCTCCATACTTGATGTTGACCGATAAAAAAGACGACAGATTTTCGGATAGAAATCAAAGCGAAACAAGAAGGATAGGAATTAGTTTCGAAGACGTTTCCCCCGTCATCAACCGTCCCATCTAGGTACACACCATTTCCTTGATGTTGACGCTTCCGCGGGAACTCACCCATCATGCTCCCACTGGTTACGCGACAGCCTGCAACAGAATGCCAAGACATAGCCTGCGTGCGCTGAATGAAATATGATCATCGCTTGGTCTACACTGCGCTCATATCCTGGAGGTGTTTACTAAATGTCTCGATAAAATTCTTCAAGTGCTTCGTTAAGATTCCTAGCTTGCGAAATACACTCATTTGCATAGAAGTTTGGTTTTAACCCCAGATGAGTATCTCGTTTATATTATTATTCAATCAAATGTGATACACAAAAACCGCCCCATGTTTTAGTTGGTCCATTCGCTTGGAGAATAGCAAAAACGATAGATTCAACTGGGACTCAGTTTTGTTTCCCGTTAAGACGAAATTGGCGTACATATGAGTGTAGTTCGCGAATTTCGTGGAAGTTGGGTCCAAACAGAACATAAGTTTGCGGAAACTTGTCGACTGTCTGCGCCTACTTAATGTGCTCCAACAACAGATAAACCGGTTGTGTTCTATCAAAGAGTTTTCAGCCGCATTGTTATTGGTCTCCTTCAAGAAAATCCTAACATCTCTTGGTAGAGATTTGAAAACGATTGCATTATATTGTGGGGTATCCCGAAATTAAGTCCGAAGCACTGCACCGAGGCCTTGGTTCGTTGTCGTCTGATCACTTCTCATGACGAATGATAATGTGCACATATTTGCTTTTTGTCATTGAAAACTGTATTGCAACCCGTAAAAAGTAGAAGACCTTAGTTGCTGCCAAGCTCTGGGTAGGAATGCGTTGCTCGGTAGAGCGTTGGATGTTAGACTTGACTTTTCAAAAATATTTTTCATCCCTTTACCTTCAGTCGGATGCTTCCTGGAATAGATGCGATATCCACGCGAAAGCAATTTGTTTTTGGTAAGCACCTTTTGATAAAAAAATAACGGTGGTCACATACTTGGGTCACGGCCATTTTTAGTTTTTCTCCCTTGTTTAACTCTCAGGCGATTTCGGAAGCCAGTGTTTGGTATTTGGTATGGTCGGTTCAGGTATCTGTGGTTTTATTCTTCTAGGATTAAAATGACATAAGGTGTGATTGAAAAACACGTTCATCATTCATTTTCTTGATAGAACACCAGTTGGTTTTATCGCACGGCACATTCTGCCGATAGGTGGACGGCAGGTGACAAGTCAGTTACTTGCAGTAGCGGTTCAATTGCAGGATTACTGACTTCGGCAAGCCAGCGCTGATTGGTCTATTGGGGTGGCGCGCTAGCCGGACGTTGACGTGCTTACTGCGCACACGAGCGTGAGACAGACACATGAAATTAGACCGAATAAATTGTCTTGCGACCGCGTCTACCGCACGTGTTGGGTTGACGCGGGCTCGGATGCGGAGGTTCGCTCGGGATCGCTTCGCTCAGGTGAGTCCGCTTTAACGCAAATATCTCTGGTTCTTGATCTCTGCCCGGAACCGGCAGACGGGACGAACATGTCAATGACGAAATGTGTGCTCAGTGCGCAGAACAGCCTTGAGGAATGTCTTTTAGTTAGTCATTTCGTGTGTGTGAACATACCCTAGAACCTTTTGTTGTTCCGCCATCGCCTAGCTCCTTTCAAAGTCAGTTAGGTGGCCTGGATAAACTTTGCATACATCGGCTTTAGCTAGGGTGGGTTTCTATGTCCCTACTTGTATTTGTCACGCGGACGGAGTAGCCCTGCACTTTGTGGTGGGTCCTCTTCGAACTCAGACGAAGCGTGTGACCTTGGAGCTGTGGAATAATTGTGCCTCTTGTTGGTATGCGAAAGCACACAAAACACTCGTGGTTACCACTAGGCTATCGACTGGTGTCTGTTCCTAGTGAAAACACTCAATCTTGTTGCCAAACATTGACCACAAGATTTATTTGGTCGGGTATTGAACCAGACAAACATAGTGAACTGAAGATGATCCGATGGTCAACTGAAGTACAGTTCAGTGCAACGCACTCACAAGAACCCCGCCACTAGCATTGCGGTGAATTGAGACTGTTGCTTGTTCAGTCGCAGGTTGAAAGGTTTCTGGGCCCCTTAGTTCTTCTGCTCGGTTGCTTATCGTTCAGCACAAGTCATCCGCCTTGTACGTGGATAGCGCCTTTTTGCTTCGTATGTTGTGTACACCATCTTTGTCCTTCCCCCACATAGTTTATTGCACGATCTGGTGTAGGAACCTAGTAAGGTCAAAGTTTGGATCAGGGTATTCTCACGAGGTGAGGTTGCACGTCAAACCTGGTGTAACTCGGGCCCTGCTTACACTCATTCGCGAACTGGCTCGGTCTTGTGGTCCACATGACAACGTTCGCAGTCTACGACAAATAGGAATTTTTCATGTACGAACTCCTCCCAAACTGTCATAATCCTACTTTCTGGTGCGCAGTTTACACCGATCACTAGTCAGTCTCCAATATAGTTTGCAGCTCATTCCTTAGCACCTTATTGTTATTAGCTTTTGAGGTAGTCGTAAAAGCTTGGCAATCTCTGATTCGCTTCAAAGCTTCGTTAACATTATGTCAAATACCCATTGGCATGGAATCCAAAAGCATGCACTAATCGGCAAGTCTAAAAGCTTGTCTGTGCTCACCCACAGCTTTTCATTCATTCTCAGAGGACAAGGCACCTTCGGTTTCAATTTTGGTTTCACTGAGACTTTATTGAACAATCCTAAATCTGAGCAGTGCTATCGATCTTATTGCTGATCAGCTAATTTTAGTCTCGTTCAAGGAAACCCCTCGACGGATTTTCCCATAAACTTACTAGAATTGTCTCTCCCAAGAAAGCATAACGAGGAAGGAGATAGTTAACCTCGACTTACGAGGCCACCAATATAGTTCCTCCATTTTTTTGTTTGGGTAGGTCCCTTGGATGATATTGCGTCATTCCCACGTTTCCAATCTAACTCCACTCCCAGTAAGACTACGTGACTTCCAAGTGGCATGCTGTTCCTAGATCACCATGATTTTGTGGGGTTCGCAGAAAGCCACCGTAACCCACGTTATATATGCTGTCCCTTCACTGAGAAACCTTTGTTCTCCTGCATGTGGTGTACTAGTTTACTGATTAAGTTGAATTATCCAAAACCCCTTCAAGTCCGAAAAACAAAACTATACTTGGATTCTTATCCACTTTCCCATGTCCTTACTTGTTCGTATGGGTTATTTTCTGTTTTCCCTCAGAAATCTTGCCATCTATGCAAATCAATTCAAAGGTGACATCATTTTGGACCGCTGAACTTGACGGAGACGACAGTTCCGAAGCTCATCCGGGAAGGGATGAATTACATAATATATTCGAATTGGATGAGCTGGCTAGTCACGCCATGGAACTGTCCCTGGATGAACGAGGTACCTCACGACCACAAAAGCCTCCCATGGGACGTCTTCGTCGAGTGGCTCCGACAACAATCACTGGCCAACAAAAGCTGGAATTCCCGGGAGTATTTGTTCAAGGCTTTCGTAATGGACACGTAGATTTCAATATTCCGGGGATTTTGCAAGATTCCCTGAAGCCTACAGACTCCATCGAAGTCAAGATCAATCTTTTCACTCCAGAACTTTCGTCGGGAACAGTAGATCCTTTTCATTCTGCCGCCATAAGCCCTCCTAGTCAAGGATTTTCTACACAGACACATAACACCAACCTATCGGGTCGATTTAATCACTCTTGGCGAAATCCTGTATCGGCTGATCGGCAGGGATGTGATCCGACTCAGGTTTCTACCAGGCTAGGGGGTCCGATAGAGACACATGCTGAACTCGGTAGCGGATCAATTTTTGACACAATGTACACTGACAGTCAGTTCAGTTACAGCACGATCGACACCTCATCCAACCGTCAACAACAAACACACCGTGAAACTTCGATTCATAATCGATTCGGCCTGGATTCTACTGATTCTGGACTGAACCTGCAGTTTGGTAATGGGCAACTAGAAGCTACAGAGCATGTGGGACTTTCGGCCGCACTACTTTCTTCCGGTGTCCCATCCAGATTTACCCACTACCATTTCTGATCAGCCTCATTGTTATCGCCGTCAATTTTTGCTTTCTTTTGTTATGGAAGACACCTCACACCCACATTAGGGTATGAGTTCAGGGAGTAACTGACGAAACGACCTAGTGCGGTCAAAGATAGCCTTATTTTCCAAGCAACACCAGCTTCCCATCTATGAACACGATCTCCAATGTGTGCATTTCTTTACATATTTTTTCTACCAAGGTACACTAGTTATAATTGCAGATACAAACATTTCATATACTTCATAATTTGTACTCAGTTCTTATTGTCAATATTTTTATCCATCCAATATCTATGTTTTTCTGAGCAAAAAATTCGTTCGAACGAAGCTGCCGGTGTTCTGTGTTTGGTCCGGATGCGTGAGAGGAATTGCTAATCGTTCACTCTACTGTTTGAATCGCAGACGCGTGCGATGAACTTCATGAAAGTGGGGGTCTGTGGCCCATCTGCAGTCATTTCACCGGCATCGAGCACGTGATCTGGAAAACACCGGTAGGACAGGCACACCCCTAGTGGCAGGAACACTAGGCGGGCTTTATTGTATCTGAGTTCCTCTCCAAGAGGGAGCCTACGAGGCCAGCTGAAATCGTTCTCTGTTGCAATGACTACTCACGGCTGTATCTAAGGCTGCTTGATCTATTATTTGTTTGTATTCAAACTTGTCACTTCTTGTTCTAATCGTTTCACACAGTCAGCTGGCTAAAACGAGTTTTTGCTGGTAATAACGCTCAGTGAATGGTGTTGATTGTTGCTATAATGGTCGCGTTAATCCGCTGCATTTTTGTGCTGCCCTTCTTCCGAACCCATAACCGATGTCTGCAAGCTAAGCCGGTGGTCTATACGAACGCACGCCGGAGGTGTCCTCGTTGCCGTTGTCCAGCCGCACATGGATCGGAAATAATGCCGTTATTCGCTGCCCTAACTCATTTCTGTCACATAGTGTTTACTCTCCGCCCTTCAGTTGACATTGTTGGTGTGCGTGAACAGAGGTAAACTGCTCCTGTCCACTCGTTACTGGCATTCGAATACGATGCGAAAGTGATTCTACTGGAATGTGTTTTATAAACAGGCATTATTCAGGTATTAATGAGTCAAGTTTACTATTGATCGGTACTGAGCCGCCACGATTCTGTAAAGACAGGCATTATTCGGATGCTCTCCTTATTCGGCATTTTCTGAGATCCCAGTAAAAAAAAATAAGGATGTTTCTAACAGCAAAAATGTCATGTTTCCACGCAAGCCCTTCATAGAGTACTCCTTTGAAGTGGAGTCCTCACACGAGTTATAGGTTTCCTATGATTTCAACGTACTTACTGTTAAGTCTCGCCTAGAGAGAACCACCACACAACAAAACGGTCGACCAAAAACCGACTAGCACTAACAGTGTTTACTGTGCACCGTTTTGGCCAGATAGAGCTAACAGCACTCCCGGAACCTGCGATAGGATGGACACTTGTCGACCGTTTCCAGGCCTGAGTTGTTCATCCTAGACAAGATTCAATAGTAAAAAATGAAAATAAAACTGTTTCCTTATATGGGGATTTTTCTCCAAAAGAGGACAAGCTGTCAGGAGAACGTGACTCACTTGCTGTTCGACATATCTCCATTTGTTGTTTGGATTTTCAACTTCTTTCCACTTAGTACAACATGTACGCTTGCAAAGCAACATAAATTCAGTTGTACCAGTAAAGCTAGGACCAAAATATAGGGGAAGCTTTCAGCCCTAACAACGCTTTTTTGGATAAACCAACAGAATGAGATTGGTCCGCATTTTTATCATAACAACCCTAAAAAAGTTGATTTCACTGTAACCCTTGTGGTTATAATTGTCCACATGTCTAAGTACGAATACTTCGCAACGGACTATGAAGTCTTGTGCATCTTTTGACGACAAATTGAGAATGATTCTTGCGCGTTTGACACAGAGTGGGTCACAGGCAGAAGACCGAAGTGCAACTGAGGATGCCTAAAAACTTGCAACAAATTCACTGATTCATTTGATTTGTACAGAATTTCACGCTAACTTTATTTGGTTAATGACGTATCGCGTGCATTTATGGGATTTTTTGGGAAAATACTCCATACCAAGGAAAGATAGTACGATCAAACTGCAAGGAAAGTAATAAGTTTTTTTTAAACATAAGTTCACAGTGATGAAAAATCTTAGTGCATCAGAAGTGAGTCTCCAAGTCTTTAACTTCTGTTCGAACCTTCGAAGCTGAGCAAAGAACTGGTGACAGCGCGTTAAAGACCCTGTAAAAACACATTTTCCAACCAGATGAACGAGCGAGAAACTACTGCGTTTACAAAGTGGACGATTCTCGAACACATCTCCTGCCGATTGTCCATATGGCGGTTATCCTTTTTTTCGTAAAAGGTTCCAGTGAGTTTACCGTCATCATATCACTACGTAGGCATTTCTCTGTGTTGACCAATCTGGTTGTGAAACTGGAAGAAATATTGCAACCCATTCTATTGGACTTATGCCAGATCAAGTCGTGCATTCGAACAAGTTCACCGTTTTTAACTCTCCTGATACTATATTGGTCAGCAGAAATGCCCTCCCATGTGTCCTGTCAAATGGGATATCATACAACTGTGATCATTTAAAAATGGACCAACGATATAGCCATTTCCGAAGTCCATAAGCACCGCCTGCCGTGACGATCGAACCAAAACGAGGGTTGTTTAAGTTATAATCCAGATTCTTGAGGTTCATCTGCCACTGTTAGTCGCAAACTTCTGTCGTTCAAAGTCGTCTACGCCTGCTCACATAGCGTTCCTTGGAGAATGGCGTCCAGTCTGTAGGTCGTATTTTCTGCAGCTTGCGTGATAGCTGTACATAGCTGACTTGTTTAGATTTTTGTGACACTCAGTCCATGATACCCGTACCGTTTAGGGCATGGTCACTCTGTCGAACGTTCATCAGAAAATGACAAACTTTGGTCTAACAGCCACCTAATGAAAACTTGGTCACTTCCACCATTGGAAATCGGATTGATGAAAGTAGTTCATCGAAGTGCCTACAATTAACAAACAAGTACCGTGTGCATTTCAACAGGGAAGTGTGCTTACTTTCAATAAAGTACAAAGGAAGTAATAGAAACAAAATAGCGCTCATTGAAGCTTGTTAACCATTGTAGACTTTTTGGCTTCAATATGATTCGATTTTTCACCATGACCTGATAGGTACATCATCACATGTCTAGTGTACTATTTTATGTGGCTGGTCGTAAGCACCGCTGAACCTATTCTTCCATGATTTAAAAAAGTTTAAGTAAATGATGCACCGTCAGTCCGAGGACTTTCTATTTTTAAAAATGTAACAAACATGGAATATTAATTCCGAAATAACTGGTGACGTGGCAATAAATGACAGTTACATGAGATGCTTCTTTATGGTAGACACAAAGAGGCCTTGATATATATATATATATAAACCTCGGGCGCGTATATAAGAAATAACATTGGTGTTGACACTGATGCATCACTGCTGCACAACCACAAAGTTTATTTAATCATACTTAAAGCTCTAAACTGAAAAGTGTAGGTGATAGAGAAACCTCTTGCTGACCTATCGCAAGCATTTTGAGGTGCCTACACCTCCGAGCGCCCATTCAGGCAGTCTGGAAAAAAACTGACATCACGAACGCCGCTAACATCGACCAGCCACCAAGTATTGCGTTGTCTGCAACCAAGTTTAAGGGAGTCACGGGGACCCAGAAACAGTAGACGGAGCTGTGGTGGAACTGACAGGCGGAACGGTTTCATGGGAAATCAGTTTTAAGTGAAGAATGTTCCCATTAAAAATTGCTTCCTTAGGGGATACAAAATCTCTTGTAATTGTACTCAATATTTATACCCCCTTTCATGAATATTTACAGTGGAAATTGTCTTAGGTATTTCCGAAGTATCTTTATACAGTAGTACTAACCTTACCGGAATTCACCACAACGACAATTGCGCCTTCCGGAACCCCAAAAAATGCTCACCAGGTTCCTTCGTACGGTCATTTCCTCATCATCTACAGTTTAACTTATATACCATAGGCTCCTTATAACCCATGGGTCGAATAGTCAAGGCCAAAGTATAGTGGGTTACAGTAAATGTGTGGAAATTCACTGTGTGCATGTGGATGTTACAAAGTAAAATGTACGTGGCTACGGTCCGCATTTGCGCCGGTTAACATGAGCGTCTGGCATGGCGGGCGCAACTAGACACATCACTCCAAAATAAATCATGCCACAAGTCTTTCGCTATCATGTTCGTCACCTATCACCCTTATTACATAGCTTGGATCGAATAAGGTAGCCTAACTTCAAACACTAGATGGTGACGATCAATAATTTTCAATACTATTTCAAAAGCCCATTCTTTAAAGGTGTGTTATCATCGGTCTATAAACACAGGTATACGAAATTCCGTTTGAACCAGTGAGATAGCATGGAATAGTGTTGAATGAACAACCATCGTCCATTTTTGCGTGGCACATAGTCATATTGATAAGGTTGCTTTGGTGCTGCAACGATTCTCTAAAAAGTTTGTGCTGATTACCTTCATGAGCCCATTAAGTACACTACTAGCCTGCTCAAACTCAAAACGTTCCGACACAATGACGTAGGAAGAGTACGGTAGCTTTGATGTGCGGGTGAAACATAGTGAGATGTATCAACTGAAGTGATTTTCACAACTTTTGTGCGGCTGGATCCCATGAGAGTACAGGGTTTTGTGGAAAACCGATACAGGCGATATTCTGAATTTCATTTGACATTTGTTTGAGCGAGGGTCCCTAGATTTTTCGAACCAGAGTTAGTCCTTCAAGGCAATCGGTTTCTATGACTGCCAATGTTCTGCTACACGTTCCAGCGTAATTGTATGCAGCGATGTCGGTAATCTATGTTTCATCTCGAACAATGGGATAAACCAGACAAAGGGACTTGAAATCTCAACGTCTAGGCCATCGAAAACGTGCCAAAACAGTACTTGAGAGCAACCTGAATCCGTTTTGTGGACCCGACGGCCAACGTAGATGAGGTGAGTAAGTGACAGAAATGAGTATCCACTTCTTAAAGATTAACTTTTATGGCACATCGGGGAATACAACTTTTGCTTGAAAGAGTTGTTTCATTCTCCCAATTTACTAGAGACCAAGCCTGAAAAGTGTAGTTCATTTAACATCTCATGGTCAGCGAAAACTGACTCCTTCCTTACGGTTAACTGTAAACACTCGGTTTCTTATTAGTGTACTGGTAAAGTACTCTCTCTATCCAACCACTCCCCATTTAGATGCCCTCCCTCAATGCAGTCATGCTGTTCTCAGCGGCACTTGCAACTTCCGTAGTAGAGACCGAATAAGTTCGAATTGTGTAAGGTCGTAATTGAGGGGGAGTACTGAAGGAACTATTGAAATATTCTATTCGTCGCAAGTACTGCCAGTTGCCGCCTGCTAAAGTACCTTACTCATGAACGAGATCTTCTTCTGCTCGAGACAACCGTTTCCTGTTGTGTTGCGTTTGCATATGAGCATGTTACACCGCGGGCGGGATGAATAAATACTAACTGCACGTTACCAAGCAAGAAACCAACAAGTTTGATTCATATTCTCTTCCCATACAAACCAAATGACGTCTTCTGTGGTATTGCGTCAATTCAACAGCGTGATGCTATTCTGAATGAGAAATTTTTTACCACCAATCCGAATGGCTAACGTTGCACTAACTTTAAAGCCAGAATGAAACACCATCGCTTTTATCTTCCTTTTCGCAACTAAGTCACAAAAACAAAGCAGAAATTGCGTCAGGTTTATTAAAAGAATGTGGAAAAAATAAGTAATGTCTTGTAACTGCGTCAAAACTGTGCAACTGGATTGCCCCGTGCCCCACGTTCTGGTTTCAATGGCCTGGTGTGGATCTAATCTTACCCCTTCTGCAGTACTTAAGAGAATTTACCCCATTTCGCGTCATCAGAGAACGGTTGCCGTTTCCTGCAGGGTGCGGTTTACCTCACTGTTCCACCTCATTCCATTTGATATTCCGTTTTGGAATTTCTTGACTTATTTCGCACTTAGAAGTTACATGTGATGTGAGAATTCGCAAAATCCCCTCGGATTTGGAGACATTGTGGATGACTGCGTAAAAAATCTTGACCCATGATGTTCTGGTGTGGAGAAAGGAAACTATCCGTGACCTTTGACGCGTACAGTTAATCGACGGCTTAGCGATTAGCCGCAAGTTTCCAATATGGGATTTATGAAACCCCATGCAAAGCAATTTAAGTATCAGCGACACAGACCTCGGCAAACAACCATCAGGTTTCTCGTCACCCAGTCACTGAAAGAGTTAATAGCTTCATTTGTCAGTTTGGACAGCTCAAGTCGAGTTTCCGCTAACACTGTGGGAATTTTTATAAGTAAAGGATACGGCATGCACTGCATGAAGCAAAGCGGATTTACTCGAGGAACGGTCATCAGCAACGCATCTGAAGTTGGATATAGAAGTTTAACTGCAGGATTGAACTTGGAGGTTTCTCTTGAAGAATAATAAACCAAAGAACTCAAAGGAGATTTGTTAAAATGAACAAATTGTGTGCCTGGTGAAGAACTAGTCTATTTGGCACTCTGCTGGTAACGGAGCAGTGTCTTCAGCAAGAGACAACTGTCAATTCATCATCCTCAAATAAGAATGGTATTCCTTGATAGGAGAAGGGTTCGCTTGATAGAGGGTTGATCCTAGAACTTTTTGGCTGATGGACAATGTAGTGAACTCCGTCAAAATTCCATTACAGGTTGTTACATTATGCTTGTTAGGGAGCGTAGAGGAGCGTACAGGAACATAGCGATGGGTGTTGCAACACTACTCAAAGCACAGCCACCGATCCATTGCTAGACTCCACCACGCCGCCAAACAACACCGCATTGATGAGGTTACCTCGACTGGTTTTGAAACGTTTGGAATCAAATTGTCCAGCTTGGCGAACAAACGGCCATCTACGCAACCTAAACTACCAACATTATCCTGAATAGTAAACATTATTCTTGGTATACTCGCTATATTGTGCTGTAGAGTATATATTGGGGTGAAAGGCATTTTTTGTCGTACTCACCCAAGCACATCTAAACCCTTTTTGTTCATAAATTCGTCTAAATAGACCTCGAAACTCCGTATTTAAGTTTGCTAGCACGAGACATTTGATGAAGTGTGAGAAAATATCTAAATGTATTTCAGTGTGGGCACCCCACATGGGTAAACTAGCTTGCAGATTAAAATTCACCTGGCTTCCTTGTGTCAGGCACGATCATTCAAGCAGCAGGCGTTAGAGTTCCCATACGCCTGACGGCTTGACAACTATCCGACAGTTAATTTTGCGTAGTGCCTTGCCAAGTTTTTCCAGTCAGGATCTGAGGCAAGAAGCATAGTGCTTATCGATTTTCTCGCCACTCAGTCGTCCAGTGTTGGACTTATCAGTTGTCAGTTTGACCAAACGAAGTCACGCAAGCCAACCAGATTGTTGCGCAATATTTTATGTTTGTGAATATTGAACGCGATCTAATTTACTCTGTGCACAATAATTTGTGGGGCAACGTACGTTCCAAAGAAACACACTCGATGATAAAGGAAGAGGAACACCACCATCTTGTTCAGTTGGTGGTTGGTGCACCGAGTGACGGAGAGCCTTATGATCTTTTGGTGTAAACACTAATTACTCGGCAATACTACCAGCTACCGGTGCCCCCGAAGGTAAGCCTCACAGCCAGGAATTTTTGGTCTTTTTACAAGCTCCGTAACTTGGGTAAAATGTATTTCCGCCTACCTAAGACTGAGCTTGTAAAATTCTGAGATTCACCGGAACAAACCGGAAGAAGCCCACCGAGATGCATATCCAGGCGAGGCCAAAGTACTCTTCTTGGGAGGTCAAGCTTAATAGGTGAAGACTACTACCTGCAGATCGAGTAGTAACTAACGCCTAAAATCCTGTCTAAGAAGCGTAACACACGGAATAATATGTCTACCTCTATAAAATTACACTTGAATGATGCATAGTATTTCAAGAAGAAACTGAGCGGAAAACAATGGTTGTGTGAAGCCGATTTATACTGACGGACATATGGGGGTTGCACCGCTAGGAACAACAACTCACAATATACTATCTTTTCCTCAACGAGAAATGGTACATCTCATGGTTTTTTATTGCCAAAACGTTATACTTAAAAATTCTATGTTGAATTGCTTTTCTGATGCCCGAAAAATCGTAGCTTTATCAACACACGCCCGCTTTAATAATAGAACTTTCTTTATCATATGCAGAAGGTACAGATGGACATATTTTACTGATTTTCCAGTGGAAACTTGAGCAGACTTATGACCCAGAGACCCTTGAATGCATTTATTCACTCCGTTTACTCAGCTTGTAAGTAAAATAGAGGGGTGAATGTCTGGGATAAAACACTTATTTCCTGTTGATATGGATTAGATTGATGGCCACTGGTTAGCCCTTGACCCACCAGGAGAGAAAATGACATTGAGGCGTAAAACCCATGAGTTATCCCAACTCGCTAAAATTCCATTAGTTTATGTACTTACTCTCACAAATCACTCGAAATTACTCATCTTTCACACTATTTATAATTTCTAGGGACAGGTTACGCAGATGGAGCTAAAACTGGATGGTTTTTGCATTGAACCTTCAACTGTAACGTACCGCTCATGATCTTACGGGTGTTTCTGATCCACTTAGACTGCAGCTATGACTTTTCCCGATAACATTTTGGCTCTGTATTTATTCGGCGTTGGAAAATCCGAATGCCGTCATTTTATAAGCTCCTGTTCCCCATGGGATCATGGCGAAAGAAAAATGCTCCACCAACGGTAACTATCGTTCTAAACGTTGGTAGCAAGTTCCGAAAACGTTAGCGCCAGCCATCTGAAAATGTTGTTACTTGTTTTCGGAAGCCTGCCGTCGACGTGCTTTCCGGTCACCGCTAAAACTCTAGGGAATACTGTTTAGATCACAGGTTCTGCACAGCCAGCTGCCCGAGAGATTAAAAACCAGACATGATCCCAGGATAAATGTGTGCTTCAAAAAGTGCTTCCACCAGTACGTGCTTATCTGTAAAACTCTGAAACATCCGACAGTTTTAGAAGTGATGTTTGAAGCCCTTCATAGCTTGTTGCACAGTCACCCTAAACATTTTACACCGTATTTCCGCGGTTGCCCGAAATGGATCATTTCTGTTCAATATCAATATCATACATGCACAGGTCTCTTTCGAACGGTCTTCCGTCGACAAAGGAAACTCCACAAAGTTCTCACTTTTCATTGATAGTGATTAGAAAAAAACACCAAAACATACTACTTCGGTTCTGCAGATTGAAATTTTACAGAAAAGAATGAACCATTTTTCAGGTGTGGTGTTTGAAATTGGTTCGACTTCCTTGCATAACAAAACACCGATGATAAACGCTGAAATAAAAATGATATCGCGTGGAAAACGATTTCAGTCGCTGAAGCCTGTTTGAATTATCTATGCATTTGAATTGTGTTACTTCACTTGGCAATGGTTTCTCGCTCACACTAACGCAGTTCAAAAGCGTGTGCGTTGTACAACAGACGTTAGCTTAACGACCTACGGTAAGCATGAGTTGGATGCGTCCTGGTTTCACACACTGTGAAGTGATCGAATGAAGTGGCTCTATGGATGAGAACCTTGCAGAACCCGGAAATATTGAACTGCCTTTTGGAGAAAATCCATTAGAGCCCAGTTAGGAATAGTTTCCTGTTCAAAGTCATCCACTTTTTAGGTTCGAATTTAGTCAAATCTTAACGATTGTCACGTCCACTGATTCAACAACCGGTTAATACTAATAAGAGTGAAGTTTACCCAGAGATTTATCCGAGCCTGATTCGCTGTTTGGATTAGTTGGGACCGTGCAAACCAGAAACGAATGCAGTGAAGTGTCTTCAGGTCAGATCTATCTATAGTGTGTTACCGTGACTGTAGAATAAACACAATGTTGGTAAAAAAACGATCTCCACTCTGGCAACTGAAACTTATAGTAAAGACCGCTATATCTGCAGAAAATTTCTGGTTCAAAATAAGTCTTCTGATAGCATTTTAACAACATTTGTGTTGAGAGGTCGCTTTCCGGCCACATTTTTAAGAATGACGTTCTACCAAATTGTAACCCTCAAGTAGGGGCTCTTCTCCTTATTGGGGGTGGAGATGATGGAGGGTGATTGCCGCACTCTGTTGGTACCAGAATACCAGTGATGCATACAATTAGCATTCATCATTTTGTATCTTTTGAAGGCTGCGCGGGTGAACTGAACAACCAGACATATAGCAAACCGATATAGGCACTCAAAACAAATTGTCCCTATGGCTTTTTTCATGTAATTTTGTTCTATGCGGCACAACGCAATGCATTATTGGGAAGTTGTGTTGCGTGAACTTGATGAGCAGACCCATGTTGACCTACATTTGCATCGTGTCTAATTATTCCGTGTGTGAAAGCGAAGAAACTTCGAGAAACAAAGTAGCAAACACTCACAACACACAGCTTTATTCCTCTGCTACAGGCAGATATGTTACTCCGATGGGTTCGTTAAGTAATCTATTTTCCCAGCCCAGTAAGCAGAAGATCCCTAAATAAGCGATTTCTAATTGACGTGGAGTTATCCATTAGAATTTGGTGTGATGGGGATTTTCAAACAGTGCTTTTTAGACAATTTTGGAAAGCCTGTTGTGGGCCAGAAATCCCCCTTTCTTTGTTACAGATGCTCGTTGCCCAGGCAATTGTTCTGCAGTTCACAGTGGTTTATCATGAATGCATCTGAATGCAAAACACTTAATTGCACTTGTTTATCTGACTCTCAAAAACACTGGAGTCTCAGATCGGAGTTGAAAATTACCTAGGATATTGGAGAAATACAGCCATTTTCAAACTAGGCTGGTGAACTGCAACTGAACTGCAGCTGCTGAACTGCTGAACTGCAACTCGTTCGGGATGTGCTTCAGCTGGGTAACTGCAAATGAGCGCATGTAACCAATTGCGAACAATCTGGTGCTCACGTAGAATACGAGGTTGACGAATCTCAGGAAGGGCGTCTAACTGATGAGCCCCACTCGTGGGCCATCCAAGAATTTTCAGTATCGCTTCGAAGGGTGCGTTCCGCCAAAACACCTAGGATAATTTCCATCCCACGTGGTCATTCAGCTGGTATCTGGTCGTATCACTTGATAATCATCACAACCCTGATACGATACCATGTGAATGTTGGTAAACAGACAAACTGATTAAAAGATAAACAATTGAATTACTTACAAACGGAAAATAAAGAGGCAAACAATAAACTGATTTGGGAGACAAACCCAAAATATGAATGCGTTAGAGATGCAAATGTAAATACAAGTTAGACTTCTTGAATATGAACGTAATGGTCTTTTCCTCTGCAACTCTGCTGGTTGTTGATTCTCTATCTGATCAAGTAGAGAATAACCTTAACCATATCTTTACCCATCTGAGTTCGAACCCGACATGGACGCCTTCAAATTCGTTGCTGTCCTCATTCCTGCTGATATGTTGTCTGAGACGTTAGAAGCAATCGGAGCTTCAAATCAAAAAATTTAATTTAATTTAATTTTGGCAGGTAATCCATTCAGCACAAGGTGCGTGCATATTTTGCATATTAAGCTTCATCGCGTTTCACCATGTGTCATTTAACCTGTTCTTGTGCACTCGGTCTCCGAAGTAGTTTTCTTGATCAGGATTCACATTTACCACACTACAATGGTCCCCCAAACAAGCCCTCCCACTGATGACCGCAATCCAGGTCAGATCACTCCATTACTAACCCAAGGAATGTAGTTAGAGTTACAATGACAATAAGAACCAATCTAGGTGGTCTCGATACGCAGGCTACCCTCCAAAAGAAGATAGGCGTATGACACACGCACTGGATTTCCTCACATGCCGATACAACGCGGCAACAGAACCGCATTGTTTTTATCGAGCTGTCACCCACCTATTACAGTAATTCCCCAACAGCGACCACCACAACGAGCCAATTTGTTTAGGTCCTCGAAGGCGGCTGATTTCAATGAACAACACACAGTAGAGTGCGACTGACACAAATGGACTCTATCGAAGAATGGTAACGCTTCTGAAGGAAGTTTTTGGAAGGAGGATTTTGTATAAAAGGTAAAAACATTTGGTTTCGCATCACAGAATGCACTGGCTTACACGGGACGGCAACTAACACACATTGCGTACATACCATACATAGCATAGACTGCAGTCTTGAAACTGAACTGTTCCAAGATGGGTGTTGGCTAGTAGGCGCCGCATGCGAAACAGTGTGCAATGGAATCGTAGGTACAAAATAATAACCAAGTTGGTCGTATTGTGTGGGCCTAAAGCCCACAATACCGATAGGCATACGGATTTGGGTTGTGTAACGCACTCGAGTTCCGCAGGTTAAACTTTACGGCACATGACTGGGTTCAGGTGCACGTGATCTGCCTTAAGACAGTTCAATTAAGCATTGATGGACACTCCAATGAACACATCCAATGATGCATGCGAAAAATTAGAGGATGTTGATAAAAATTAGGGCACGCAACAGGTTCATCTCACAGACGATTCTGTGATGTATCAATAGATTAGTAATAATAATAGTAATATTAATTTTTGCGAATGATGAAATCAACTCATATATGTGGGGGATCTTTTGTAAATGAGATCTGAGAATAAGATGACAGCCCACGACTAAATTAAAGAATTACCTGTGTTTGTCGTCAATACTCCAATCCTTGAAGATGGAGTGCAATGATATTCGGATTGCACGTGACAAAACTCATCTTAAATCAAACCCGGAAGTTACCAATTCGAACAACTGGCGTAAAGACACCAGGAAGTAAAAACGTGCAGAACGAAATCGGAGGACCACTGCATGGTGTCCCCTAGTTCAGAGGACATTTGGATACTCTGCAACCATTCCAAATCCCATAACGCACTTCATAATACTTCTAAAGAGTTTGTGGGTGACAAGTTCTCTGACACTTCTTTTCGGCGCAGATACTAATTTTTGATATCCTAGAGTTCCGCATCCATGCACGCTCGATATGCTAGTATTCTAAACAGGGTCTCAATCGGATGTTGATGGAAACCACAAGCTGGACATTTGAACTGTTACACGAGATGAAGCAGAACTCTCCGGACGCGTTTTTTGAATAAATATCTTATTCTTCTGCCTACATACGAAAACGACCGGTAATACTAATGTCCGAATGTACACACCAGAAAACCTGATACTCATTCAGCAACACTGGTTCAATAATTTCTTAAGCTGAGAAGGCATCCACCCAGCACTCTCCTACTAGAGCTGGCTTCATCTGGATTAACGTTCTGGTTGACTACTTCTTGGCATTTGGTCCATCGATATGGAGGTTCCTCTCATCACAAATGATGGCATGTTCCAGTCACTTAATCGGGGTAACATGGAGTTCTGTCCAAGATAAGAGGCATTGGACATGAGACCACCAATACCTTAGTTTCTTCATAGTTCAACTTGGTGCTTCCTTGGAATGCGCCTGCTGACCGTACAGTAGGCACCGTTGTAATGGACTAGATGCACATGCATTAGAATTGAAATGGTTTAAATGGTTTCTAGACGTCACGTAATTGGTTGCGTACTTATACATATTTGGTTCATAGTTCTCCTTAGAGTCTTGTGTACTGTTTCACACTAATTCATATTCTGATATTTTGGTTCATTCAGTAAATAGTGAATGTTACTGATGGATAGGATGATAAAACATGCTTATTTTAGCACACCCATTCATTGTTTTCCATAGGGCGACTCGTCACAGAGAGCTCCAGGGTCCTGGAAGCCCATATCGGACAACAATCGCCACATCGGTTGTCTTGGTTACCGGCGTGATGTTGCAAGCAAGGTGAAACCGCCTAATAGCTGGAACCTTCACATAGCGATCGGGATGACTCACAAAATTTGTAGAAATTCAGATAATAGACGTTGTACTCAGCCTACGCAATTTGGTCTCCTCCACACTTGCGAGGTCACGACAAATGGAATGTTACGGTTGATTCAGAAGCATCCTGCACCCAGGTTACAGATCTGTGTATGTGTGACAAGTGAGGACAGGTGCATTCAAACCAATACATCCGCGCAAGTATGGAAGCTGTGCAAGGAGCAGCGGTATCATACATAGTCCTAACCGGGGGGATCATGTGGGAAGACAGCGGCTTGATAAAATAGAACACATATGGAGTGATATGAAATGGTACTGTTCGCATACTGTTGACTTTTATCTATTTAGAATAAATTCGCAGAAGTGGCCTTGAATGTCTACGCAAGTGCATTTGTTAGTTTACATTTGAGAAGGGGACTGATTGAATAAAACCTGAATGGCGCTTCCAGTAAAAGCATGACAGTACATCCCTCGAATTTCGTAGCTTCTAGGAAGCCTGATGATGATAACCACACGCAATGAGCCGGATGCACTTTTGGACCGCAACCGTCTGCTGCATGGCGGCTGTAAATTAACGGCAGCCGATTTCGACCTCCGAGGTAATAAACTGAACTCATTCGATGTAGACCGCATGCGAAAACAGGGAAGAACTTTACCATGCTGTGCCACCGCATGGCATATCTAAAGAATAGCCCTTCGTAGTCCAAATTTCAAACATCGGTTTTCTTACGAATTGGGAACTCCTATCAGTAAATAAGAAGGGTAGATGTTTGCTGAATTGCTTTTACCGGCAGAACACCACAAAATATTTGGGTTTTTTGTTACTCCTGAGCAGTTGTCCTTTTCTTGGAAGACCATCCACAGGGCGGACTGCTCCCTGAAAAGAAAAGTTTTGGTTCATTCTACGAATCTTTCAATAAGAGCCTTTCTATTCAGGTAGTTTTCTCAGGCGGGGGTACTCACCACGCTGGGTTTAGAGCAAGAGAAGAATAGCGACATCCACATCTTCTTGATGGAGGATATTCATAGTTTGATTGAAAATGACTGGGGACGTTGAAAGTGCTGGCACACAACATGCTTTGCCCCAGCCAAGAAGTTAGTATAAGTCAGAAAACATGTTTATGGAAGCTCCAGCTCTTGCTAATTGTATTGGCACAAGCTTGGTCTTTCAACCAGGCACGTGTTTTACGCCATATCCTGAAAACCGGTGTGTTATGTTTGTTAACTTATTTAAAATGGTTTTGAAGACACCTTTCTAGAACTGGAAACCTTATAAGTTGAGGTATTCGTATTTGGACAAGCGTTACGTTTAGACGTAAAGAACCACGCCATTGTGCCGTCGAATTTTTCAGCTCATTAAATTATATTGGGATTTAATTTTGCAATGTGCGATTTTGCAATATCTTTTCACCTATTTGGGAACCTGAATATAGTTAGATGTTTACATTGTTCTCTTTATCAAAGAGTTCCCGATAAATAGAATCATGTCCTTATTGGGGACATGTCCATCCGAACAAGTCACTGAACGGTGCATGTCGTCGGTCGGTGGCCTCTGAAATTCCGCAGCAGTAAGCTAACACAATGGAGTGAGAATCTGCAATAAAATATCTTTTCGCTGGTTTACCGAGGCCTACCTGGTGGCATCGTTCCGTCGGGACTGCTGGGGTCTTGTGTGTGTGTACAGCACGGCCGCCTGAACGACACTGAACTGTCGGTCAGGGTTGCCGGCACGTCCAAAACGTGAAGTGTGTGTGGTTTAGGAGCGTTGTTCAGAGCACTGCGGTGATGGAGTCCGAATCGGTGCAAATCTATATCGTGACGGAACGTACAGGTGCACGAGCACGAAATTCAATGTGTACCGTTGAAACAAACAGAGTGAATAAGCGTGAAATTTGTTGAAGAAACACTCGTAGGAAATGAATTTTACTCATAAAATGCTTTTGGCCAAAGCCGGCCCCACGAATTTTCTAGGTTCAATTTATGATCAGGACACGTTCAGTTTTTCTAACCGGTTTACCAATGGTTTAAAAAACCTCATAAAACATTTATCACTATTCGTTTTGGTTAACTTACCGCCACTGGAAGAAGGCAGCAAAAGACTCAATAATCTCAAAATCTCTTGGGAGAAGCTTGAAAATAGGGTGATGTAGCGAGGCCAGAAAAGTTTTTCTCAATTGATTCCGAACGATGGAATTTTCAGACACAGTCGGTTAGGAAATGATTGATATAAGTTGAGTATATTGACTGAAAAAAAACAGGCAAACCGGAAAGTTGATTTGTAAGATGAAATCTGACTGAAGCTTCCAGTTTGTCTGCTACCGACTGCTTTTGCATCCTATTTTCTTGTTGACAAAGGATAAAAACACTTAGATTTTAGCAACTCTTACATTGTTCTAAAACACACTTGGTGTTGTAGAAAGCAAAAATAATACAAGCATTTCCTTGAGCTTTCCGACTCTCTGGTAGTCAATGTTTAGTAAAAAACGAAACAGAAGAGCCTGTCTTATGTGTGACAGGAAGAGCTGAAGGAGGCTTCAATTCAAGGAAGTCGGTAATCATTGGTTCCAGCGGCACTGCACATAAACTGAACAGAGGACAACTTCACCGAGAGGTGATTACTTCACCCTCAGAACCTACTGCAACTCTTGCACTGATCAAGTATAAACTATTTATCAGTCTGGCCCGAACAAATGAAGTAAGCACAGTAGCATGTGTGACTTGATTCACGTTTATCGACCTCAACTTCGAGCAACAATTCCTAAAGTTGAGTGCTATGTTACGGGAAATCAATTAGGTTTCCGTACCGGTGTATCAAGTCGCATGAGGTCATAGTGCTGTTGTCAAGTTTGAACAAAACGGTCAATACATTTTCTGCTAAATTAACCAATCCAAATAAATAGACTGTGCTGGTGAACAGTACCTTCGAAAAACCGCAGATATGATTTAGTCACGAAAAACGGTTTTTATGAAGGGAACTACTCACAGAGTTGCTGAAAACTCTTCACAAGCTCACCACCGGTTTCACCCTTCTTGGGGCTCATCAGGTAGACGCAGTCCCCGAGTTCATAAGGTTGACAGAAACCTTGGGAATGCACCTACCTGATGAACCTCGATAAGGGCGAAACTGGTCGTAGGCTGTTGAAGACTTTTCAACAGCCTCATGAGTAGCGTGTTGCCTCTATACAATGTATTGCAATATGTCGAGTAGCGTACCAACTGAAAGGTGAGGCGGCCTTGTGTAGCACATTCAGCTGAAGAAAAACATCATAACGGAGAGATTCAGCTGGGTTCAAGGTGAATCTCCCCTGAAAACCAAATTGGTACGCAAATGGGTGTATTTGTCGAAGTCATTTATCGACAAACATTCCAATTTGCACACAAAGTTGGTTTTGACAGGAGACTCCACTGAATCCAACTGAATCACTCTTTTATGGTGGTTCAAATACAACATAAGGTTGACGGAACCTCGGAGACTGCGCCTATCTGATGAGCCCCAAAGAAAAGCGAAACCGGTTGTGGGCTGTTAAAGAGTTTCCAACAAATTTATGAGTAGTGTGTTGCCTCTAGGCTGTCTTATGTTCTG
The DNA here is from genome assembly GCA_004794785.1 of Opisthorchis felineus. Taxonomy (NCBI): domain Eukaryota; kingdom Metazoa; phylum Platyhelminthes; class Trematoda; order Opisthorchiida; family Opisthorchiidae; genus Opisthorchis; species Opisthorchis felineus. The sequence continues at coordinate 538,105 of SJOL01006682.1, forward strand.
TAAACTATGAAGCAGTTTGGAGCACATCGTTGATCATCCAGTGATTGAAAAGTTCCCGCAAAAATGAAGAACCCTGGGGAAAACATTGAATTAAACATCCACGGCTCGCATCAAGAAAAACCCGTTCTTTATGACTAATAACATACTTTCAAGCATGATGTGTTTCAGATTTTTAAGGGGATAATACGCATCCCGACAAGAAATAACCGACTAAATACAGAAGAGGACAGAATAGGCCGCCAACGGACGAAAGAATGGGACATTTTTGTCATACCTGAAGATCAAAGTTAATAAGACCTGATTGAATGGATTTTGTTATCATTGGTGTGGCTTGCTTTATAAGCAAACATAATTCACAAATTAGGATATGTGGAGATTCCTCAGTAGGAGATATAACGCACCGAGTCTTACTGCAAAGCAAGTGGACATGTGACAGGTAGACGAGAACAGTGAATAATTAGTTTCTGGTCCATTTTGACCAGCCATACGATAATATCTTGATAGGTCCGACTGCAGAGCATCTTCTCTGTAGGTTCCACATTGCATGAAAATGGGCTTACCAATTACGATTTGGGCACCACGCATTCCTCCCGTAACACAATGAAAAAACTTTGGCGCAAGCTGAAACTACGGCCTCATCCTCGAAACAAAATCTTCTGTAAGTTATGGTGATGAGCTATAGGACATAAAATGATATGAAACATTGGAAACTCAAACAAACTTATGCGTAACAAGTGGGTAAAACTAGCAACAAACCTTTGGCTAATCATGTTTGTCTTGTTACTCGTTTCGTACCATTTCCACCGCATTTTATCAAATCTATATGAATCCAAATACGTGACCGCCGTTTTGCATGTTGTGAAACTCTGGCTGTCTTAGTGCAATAGTTGCAACGAAATAAAGGATGCGGTTGTCTTAACGATTTTGCTGACTGCATGCCGCCACGTGACAGTTTTGTGATGTGACGACTTTCAGTATGCTTATGGGTTTGAAATGTTCCAACTTTGTCAAAGAAAGTACCGTATTGTTGCACTACATGTAGCTGACAATCCCGCATAACAGATACCTGAAAATCATTGGAAATAAACGTGACATTTGGACGACCGCGCGTAGATAGTTTACAATAAATCCTACTCGACTTTGTGTGACTGAGACATTTACCTGTAATTCTGCGAGTCAGGATACTTAACCGTCCACAGAAGTATGCATCGAATGTCACTTACTAACGGCCGCTTTCAGACACTGCGACAATGTTTACGGTGGTGTGATTTATGGCCTTGTCAGTTATATGGGCCCAGGTTTCCTGAATTGATTGTAACGGGCCCTTTTATCTCATCTCAGGTGTAGAAATGTCCACTAACAAATACCACATGAGTGAAGAAATTTGGCAGACAGTGCCGTACGTTGCTACCAGTAAACTCAATAGGCAGGAGTGACAGTCTTACAAGAACCATCATTTCATAAACTCCAGGTAAAAACAACCGTATTCTGGCAACCTATCATCGGCTCTCCACCATAAAGATAAGAATTTCTAAATTTGGATTACATAATTACCTTGATCACAGTTTTTAGATTACAGACTAACTGACGAAAGCGAAACATTTTTAGAAAGATTCTTTATATTCCACTACAAAAAAGAACACATGAGTTGCAAACCTAGTAGTTAATCACTGCCTGATCTCACTGAGAAAGTGCTTTGATTCGTTTCATTTAGAGATATACTGAAGCCGTTGTCAAAATCCAATCAGTTGGTTACTTAATCATCCAAAACCCAGTATTCTTAGATATCGGGAGGTACAAGACATAGTGCATCTATTCTCAATATGTTTTATCCTTATATGATGTTTGTGCTATACTGGAAGCAACTGGTCAGTAGTGACCATCGGACGCAGACAAACGCTTACAGTGGTCCCTTCAAAATCATCTATACAACAAGAATATTTCATAGAAGAAATCACCATCATAAAAGACAAGGGTAGTTAAACGTAATAAATTAATCAGAAGGTTGCTGAAAGCTCTTCGACAGTCCACGACTGGTTTCGCTCTTGTTGGGGCTCAGCAGGTAGGCTCAGTCCCCGAGTATTCGTCAAACTTACGTTCTACTTGAACCCAAATTGGACAGGTTTCGACAAATACACTCATTTGCATGTCAATTTGGTTTCGACGGGAGGCTCACCTTGAACCCAGCTGAATCGCTCGTTTACCAGGTTCTTAAGCAACTGAATGTTCTGCAGCAGGAAACCTCATGCTTCAGTTGGTATGATATTCGGGATATCGAGATACATTGTATGATAATACGTAATACACTACTACTTAAGAGCGGGTTCCAGATAAGTCTCCCGTCAAAACTAAATTGATATGTAAATTTATCAGCCACAGTAGTTACCCTATAAAATTCAGGTGGCCACAGGGGCAACCTTAAATGGCGCAAATGTTGTGATCAATCCGAATATGATGCCCGATTCACCCACCAGGCTTGTAGCGCATGAGAGCTTCTAGTCGTTGGTGTAATATCTAGAGTGAATTTTACCTTGCTTGCCGGATTTCTGCTTTGCATTCACAGCGGCTGTCGTTCATTGCAATCTTTGGACACAGCCCTGTTGCTTCCATAGCGTGCGTATCAGCGAACTGGCGACCTCCTAAGGATGTTCTAACTGTAGCTAGATGAAGAATTCCGCCCGAGATACGTGTACATAGTAGACCGGTTTTGTGCAAATATTGGCATAGTTAGAGGCAAAGAGGTGGAGGTTGATCTCACATCACTCCACAGAACCATTCACACGGCATGCGCCAGAAGCCACTGCTGTTCCACTGGTTTAAGTAGACCAGGGGGAAACCGTGACCATGTTCTCCAACCAGGTTTGCTATTGTTTGCTCTTGGACAAGATGAACTCTTTTGCCTTAGCTGCTGGTCTACGGCTCTCCTCTGTACTAAAAGAGATCACTTTGTATCCCCCGCTTTCATAGGACCACTCAGCCTGCTATTTGACTGTGAATACAGGATAACTGACTACAATATCAAGATGGTTCAATCCTCGTTAAGTGCGGAACCCCGCCTCAAACATTTGTATGTTATACATCGGTTGTTTGGGTTCAATATTATGGACTTAGTTTCAAGTTTTCATTTAAAAGCTCCATGGTGGTTTTACACAGAACAGATCACAAACAGATTAAACATACACAACCACTGAGAAAAAAGGGTCTTTATATTCTCCTGGAGGTCCCCTCCCGTGGGGAAGGATGCACAGTAGATCATGTCTGATAAGAGTCGTCCATATAAAACTTTCAAAAGGCTCTCTCTCTCTCCCTGGTGAATGATTTAGCATATTCTAATGGAACACCAATGGATTATATGGCGTTTGATTGGTTTCTAGTACAGTAACTGGTACACGTATAGTCTAGACTGACACCAACCAAAACACTTGATACCATCACCGGTTTATAGAGACTTATGCATTGTTTCCAAACCACAAACCTAAGCACGGTGTCCAATGAATTGCGATGCACAAGCTAATTAGCACAATTCTTTGCAATGAACTTGCCATACTCCAACTTATTTTAGCACTTTAATTCCGATTTAAGGTTTCCAGAGGTTTCAAATTCCGTAACGTTGCTACCTTCGTGAATCAGCTCCAAATTTGTCCCTTCTCGTTTTCCTTCTCCTATTTGGAATTGCAACTGTTAACATGATACTTCAAGTAAAACATAAGGACGAATTCGCAAACTCTAGTTTAGTGATGTGCAGTCCAACGCAGGCACTGATAACTACCAAAGTGAGTAGTAGTTCCCAGAGGTTTTTGCAAAGTTCGGGGTTGGGAACAAAGGTAAATAAACAAGTTACCAACAAAGTTAAAGAAGCACAATGATGAAGTAGTTCGCAGTAGACGCTTGAATGTCTGGCTTGAAGGTCAAAGAGGGTATCCGCAATTTTCCAGTACGGGTAAACCTGCTGGCCTTCCCTCGAGTGACAGGGCAGGGCGAAAATACTTCAGTTGCAACCAAATGTGTGTCAAACAGTTTCGAGTTTAAATTTAGTGACACCAAAATGCAGTTTTTGCTGGCCAGTGAGTAGTCCTTCCCATGGATTATAAGTCCATGCAGGAGATCCCCTTTTGGTTCCCATAGTAGTGGCACTTGTGGACAGACCACCTTATTCCGATACAACAGGTGGATTCCTCAAGTTATTAATTACGATTTCAGTTAACGGCAGCAGATATGGAAACGATGTGACCCAGTTTGGGGCACCGGTCGGAGTTGATATCATCCAGATGAAACATTTACGATGGGTTCAAGTCCAGACTTGTGGAAATAATCAATCAGTGCGGTTGAACTCTGGTTATTTCATCACATAGTAATTAACATACTCTTCAGTCCATACTAGTGCAGAAACTTTGGTCACGCAGCTGCACATATGTGGAAACTACGCGCAAACATGTGGACTAGTGTTTTTTGGATGCGGATTTTGAACCACTGAATTTCGGGCCCCGAGGATTTGACAACCACATAGGTCAGTCAGACCTGCGTACAAAAATGCCCTGACCACTTATGGTTTCGATGAAGGGGTGGATGCCTCGTTATTTGCGAACCGTTCACCGATCAGCATATTCGAATTCGTAATCTTTGTGCTGGTGAAGTTAAACAGTGACTATAGCACTAGCACGCTTCAAAACGAGTCCCAGCACGCCCTCCAAGGTTTTATTTTTAGAGGGACCTATCACGGCGCAGGTTCGCTGCAAACAGAATAGCAGCTCTAGTCCAAAATGTGCGAGGGTTTGCTTCCCGACCAGGTAGCCTACCTGTTTACCGTTTTGTTTTTATTAAGATGAACCATTCGTTCCTTGCCCCACCTATTCTGCTCAAAACCTTAGAAGAAGAAGCAAAAAAGTGTTGAACTTTTATTGCGAAGATGACTGTTCTGACATATTCTTGTGAAAAAATATGTAGAACGCTTAGGTCAAACTAAGGAAGTTCTTAAACCACTACAAACCACCATAAAGTAGATATTCAGATAGATTCAGTTGAGTCTTCCGTTAATACCCGCCTGGCATGCGAATAAGTGTATTTTTCGGATTTCGTGCAATTTGGGTTCAATTAGAACACAAGGTTGACAGAAATTCGGGAACTGCGCCTACCTGATGAACCCTAAGAAGGGCGAAGCCGGTAGTGGGTTGTCGAAGAGTTTTCAACAAGCTTCTGAGTAGTCTTTTACGACTAGACAGTGTATTGCAATGCCCCGAACACGTATCAGCTGAAACATGAAGCGGCCTTGTTCAACATATTCAGTAGAAGACCATCATAAGCGAAAGATTCAGTTGGATTTAGCTGAGTATGTAAATAAGTGTATTAGCTGAAATCAGTCTATCTAAACCTTGCAAACGAGATATGATAAACCAAATGCTGAAACAGAAGCTTAGCAGCTAGTGTCGTAGGCCAGGTCAGGCGACTTCATCAGGTGCCTGTAACTCTGCCAGTGAACACTGAGCACTTACTCAGGGACTGCCTGTTAAACCAAACATGTTGTGACTTGCTTCCGATAGGTAAATAAACATGACACTGAAAAATGCCTAATTTTGTGAACGTAAACGACTCATTCCACTGACTTACTCGGGACACTACTGGGACAATTCTGTCTATGTGCGATTGTATGGCTAGACACAGCAGCCGGATAACAAAAATTTCGTCTAAACAAATGGTTGATTGTTCTGTTGACTTCGTTGGTAAAAAGCCCAACGCGATGTTCACTTGTGGCACATCCGGTAAACAGAGAACTTAGCTGGATAGTTCTGTTGTCTTCATGAGGTCAGCGTACGCATTGACAGAGCAGAACTTGACGTTTCCAGGTGTTAATTTCGATGCGTCGCTTACCCCGGCTTAATCAGTGATCCAGAGTGGTTGATGCTGCAATTGCACGGTCACAGTGACCAGTATTACAAGGGTAATCGTTGGTCACTCCTAAGTACTTGAACTCGGTCGTTGTGTGGACATTTGACGTGTCCTTGGTTCATTTTAATCCCCGAAACACTACAGAGGGTCAGTTCAGTTCTACTTCGTGACCTCATCGTGAAACTTTCAACCGGCCGGTGCTACAAATATGAAGAACATCAAACAGCTGGTTCCTTTTAGTTGGAGAGGACTGATAAACACGACAAGAGTTCCGAGGGAACAGCAAGTCCGCAACAGTTGACAGTGCAACTGAATACACAATCTGTATCCTGAACTTTCTTGGCAATAACTAACACAAACAAAAGAGGGTCAACCCTTCTGTCACGGGTTATGCATTGGAAAATGTTTTTCGTCTGAGATACCACAGGGAAAAAGCACTTGGTCTTCGCTGGGGTAGAATCTCTTCTCGGTCGACACCTCTGGTCACATAACAGTGTGCGACTTTGCGACAAACTGCATCAAAGATTGTAGACATGTGGTGAACTAGTCAGTCACATTAGAGTAATGTCCACTTGTGATGGTGAGATATTCTGTTGTGTGCGGGAAAAGCAGAATAAGTAATTTCGACCCTCACAAGAAAGTTTCGTCGGTATCCAAGATCAAAATTTGTGGAGTTTCTCACAAACGTGAACTGAATACAGAGGTCTAAGCAAATATGTGGTTCCGTCTTTACTTGTACCGTTGTCAAAAGCCCTCTCGTACGCATCTTTATCGACTTCAACATTATTGTGAGTGCAGATAATCTCCATATCGGTTTTCAACTACGGAAGTGAGCTCTTGCGTAATCCTACGGAGATTTTAGACCCTCGGAGAAGTTTCTATTCAAAAGTCAACCACTGACGAGGATAGTTGAAACTCCGAATTTTTGCAAGTGTGAGTTTTAAAACCTACCTTAAGTTGTCTCGGGAGTGCCAGTGTTGCTTTTATGGTTTGGTCAAACGTTACATGTGTCCGACTTGTGCTCTAATTTACAAGAGTTTGTTAGGTCGTCCTATAAACTCAATAGATGGTGGATACATATTCCGTTATGGGGAACTTTGACTAAATGCACCAACGCAGCAGAAGCATTGGACGAGAATCTGAATAAATTAAGAACAGAATAATATTACTCAGGACAACTTGTTGATGGGGCGATTGCATCGTTGACTTCGCCACCTGCTCACCATCAAAACGGACACAAAAGGGTTCAACTTGCCTACACTTGTGATAAAAGGTCACATTCGTATCCATTTTTGGACAGCATAACAGCAACTCAGACAGCAACTTCTTAAGGTCTCTGAGGAGTTGTGGCCTCTTTATATTAAGGAGGTAACATGGAACGAGTACAGAACGCTTGTTATGGAATGATTTTCCTTCAGAAAGGCCTTGCGGGGAGTTATTTTATAGCAGTCTTTCTTTCCAGCAAGTCTCCATCAAATCAGCCAATTTTGGCGACTCGATTTTCTTGCAGCGCGCGTCGTTTATATTGGCATTATATCCCCAGCAATCGAGCAAGCTACAGTCTAGCCCAACAGAGTAACACTTAGGCGAAAATACAACCACAGTACGAGCTGCTGGTGTTCATCTGTGACCTTCATCTACTGCACTGTAAACGGTGGGTGAAATGGACCGAGTTCCGCTCATGCTTGATGTATCGTGCAAAATAAGGAGGTTAAAAGTAAGGGAATAAGGACTCAAGTACCCAAATATTATTTATGTACTAAAACACCTCTATAACCAGAACTACAAGAGAGATAAATACCTGTGTATTTCCATAAGCTCCTAGGGGAATTAGGTGTTGCCTGTTTCCACGGCTCCTATTTGGACATGGAGTGAATCCTCAATTAGGTAATATCTCACGGCAAGAAACAGTCTGAATGTGCCTGGCTAGTGTTTCCCACGATTAGAGTGCACTGAATACTGATCGCTAACCTATCCCAGATACCATAATTAGAAAGCGAATCGAACTGTCATATCCTCATCACTTGGACGCACGTTTTTCTACACTGAAAACAACAACGAGCATTTAATAAACTCGGACCATCGGATTGTTTTTCATCGACAGAATCCAAGATGCATTCCCGGGATGTATTTCACTCACTCACCTTTACAAACGTTGTCAGTAAACGAGTCTCTTTTCAACACCTTGTGCTAACTCGTTCAAGTCCCTAGGTGCGCAGCGCACAACCAGCTGAACAACGGAAAACAAACTTGCGAAAGTGATAAAGTACTCAACCAGCCCCGGGGTTGGCTGGACCGTGAGAACGTCAACTCAAAAGCCTTGGTGTTGAATGTCGAAAACCAGGTTGCCCTCGCGACTGACTCATCCCAAGCAAATGACCGCAATTTCGGACAGACCTGGGAGATCGATAAAGTAAGTACATGTGGGCCACCTACTGGTTTTGTCAAGCCCGGCGAGGCCGGTGACAGGCTTGGGCTGACATGATACCTGTCGGGTGGACGACTTTGAGGACCAACTTATGAACACAGCGGCAACCGCGCGATTGTCTGGGTTGGATTACTGCTCCAAATCCAACGTGCCGTGGCTTGACGATCTGAAGCCCACAGACTCAGCAGGTGACTCAGTTGATGCGCTGGGTCAGGCAAGGGAACTCAAAGCACGCCACTGAACTGTTGGCAGAATCACATGGCATCCACAGGCGATCAGCCGATGTAGTATTCGTTCATAAGACGTTCATAAGAACTGATCCCAACTTCGGATCATTGTATACAAATAAGACATAATCTAACAGGGACGTGAAGACATTTTCTGACAACCATAAAGTTATGCACGAATTTCACAAAGTATAGGGCAATACCACCCGCACACCGTTTATTTTGACCAAAATCTGTTTTGCGACAGAACTGTCTCTAAACGTGCATTTCCAGGAGATTCCATGGCCTTTCCCCTTGGTTTGGTTTGGTGTTGCAGATCACATGCATATACTCCATCGTCTGGCCTTCGCACCAGTCGACAAAAGCTATAACCTACTTTGGCCAGCTGAGAGCAATGATGACCCCAGTTTTCACCGGCTGGCACTGTCACTCAATGAAGCTAATTCCTCGGAACCTAACGCAACGAACTAATGTGCTCTAGGTACGCTGCATTCCAAAGTTGCTGTACTACCTTTACAAGTCATAGGCCCAAAGGGTTAGCAACAAATACCAGTCCTCAGTTGTCGCATCAAAACGTCGCGTTCTTACGTAATCACCGAAGAAATCTCGTAAGGCCTGCAAGCCAAAATATTGATTAGTGATGATATCCTTTATCGTGTTGTTCGGATGGACCTTTCTCATACATATACCTAGGTGACCTGTAGATCCGCACAACATACGTTGCAGACTTACATCACCCTATCCTGATACCAAATATCGGTGCGATAATCTATTTTCCGTGAAATGCATTTTTAACCGAATGTGTTTTGCAGTCTTCTTCTGAGTTCTATTGGGCCGATGCTCAGGATATCGATCATGATCAATGCTGCAAACTGTATAGCTGTTAACTGATGTCGCGATTTTCGGGGCGAAACGGTTGTTCACTAGTCCATTATGAACAGTCCTCATGCATCATTGAAGAAAAGCTTGACTATTTGGTTCGACTGGTGACAATTATTTCGAAAAGGCAATGCGAGTGGGGTTTCCGCAGTTCCCCTGCAACTTGTAACCTTCAGCAAGCAATGGGACAGGTGGCCTTCCGGGGGCTCCAGTTGTTAGGTTCACAAAGAAACATGTCATTCCGTTGATAGCTTTCACTGGCATTCTTTCAACCTGGTTTGGCTGATCTGGACAGAGCTCAAGTATCAGCCAGTTTCCAATAACATTCTCAGCCCTTTTTATCTCCTACTAAATCGGGCAGACATATAATTTAACTGACCAAGACGTCCACTTATGTATGTCTTAATATAAAAAA
>SJOL01006682.1:547987-579345 GCA_004794785.1 Opisthorchis felineus
ATATATATATATATGAATAATCGAAAGCTTGGAAATCATTAAGAGATGCTCTTGTTGACATGCGGCGACTCGACGTGTCTAAATCCTACACGTCTGTCAAGCAACTTCGAATAACATCGTCTGATTTTTACCAACGTTACTGAACACTGGACGAGGAAATAAAGTACAAACCCTAACAATACATCCAGCATCCGGCATTTTGCAAAAATCTGTGGCGTTGAAGTGTCAATTGCAGGTCGTAGCTAAGGTAGTCACAGGCAACTGGGAATGCTGAGCATGAGATTAACAAATGTTGTTATCAAGCAAACATGGAGGCTAAGAATCGAGATAAATGGTGGGCTGAGATGACTGAAGCGGGATGCACTGAGACTTGAAGACGTGACCGTCAAAGTGACCACCAGCTCGAATCACGACAAATCCGACAGACAAATCCGCAAACGCACAAAAGGTTCCCTCAGTTTACACGACAGAACCCATGAATGAAGGAGGAATGGTGCTATATCCTGTCTAATTGCAAGATAATCACACTGCTAATCGGCCGCTTGTGGCCGAACGATTAAGTGTTCAACCAACTAGACGGGAGGTATAGGGTTCGGGCGTGACTAGAGTTTCGTGAGATGCGCTCTGCTGACGAGTCCCAATAAGGACGAAACAGCTATACAGTGCTTCTCAGCCTTTCTTGGGTTCACTCGCAGGACGAAATGCCAGTTGGAAATCGGAGCAGTTTTTAACTGCAAGCTAGTCCCCGAAATCTACCGGGAGAAAGGGTAGAATAGATATGGATCATATGGTAGTTAATCACCAGTATGTAGTATTTTGGTTTTGCTCTCCATGTTAATGGTGATGATGATGTTCGAAAACTCTCATGACTAGTACGTGAAGTTGTGCAATGCATTTTACATCATGCAGTGAAAGGCTTACGTTGGTGTACTCTGACAATAACTTCGGACCTCCTCCGCTATCTTTCTGTTATCACTTGAGGAAGTATTCAAGAAACTAATGATTCCAAACACATTTCTGCGTCCTCTCACGTTAGAAAATGATCTTGTCTTACAGACTGATCGTGTTATCGAGCAAAATTGGGTGGCTGTACACTTTTTGACACTTTCCGCATTGCATTTCGTTTGCTCAAAAATGGTCGGTAACAGACAAAGAATGATGTCAGACCATATGGCGACAGACGAATCCAGTCAACATCTATGGGAGATGGCGTTTGATCGGTTTCTTTTTTATTCTGCGCTTTTTCATTTTCTGTAGCTTCGCTTGCACGTACCCCGTAACTGTCTGAAACTGAGTTCGTCCACTGAGGGCGACATGTGGATAACCTGAACATCCGGTTTGGTCGGTGGGTCAAGTGAAATTCACGTCGGACGCATGTCAGTCACATGTTGCTAGCACACCCCCACACAAATATGGCGTGAAGCGAGTATGGTTGCGGAGGCTGCTCTGATAAACTTCCATGGTCAAGTGAACCACACCCACGGTCAAGTTAAAGTGCACCCGTGATATCGATGCGGTTTCGTTTGACCGGATTTGTCGGGCCAGGCTTGATGGCAGATGGATTAGCCTGAAAGAAAATAGGTGTTGGCTTTAAACCTGGTGTTGTTAGGTTGTATAAACAATTGAAAAATGCTGACGAAATTTTTGGATCCTATAGTAGCGATTTAATGTTGTTTCAACATACAAGTGTATCCAATAAGCCGAGTGCAGTTGAATGGAGATGACCGGATTTAGTGAAATAATGTTACAAGAAGCAGGATGTGAGTGTTATGGTATCATAATAATAAATAATAATGATCTAGCGAAATACACTCATTTGCAAACCAGTTTGGTTTTGATTCAGCTGGGTTCCAGGTAAGTCTCCCGTCGAAACCAAATTGGTATGCAAATAAGTATCTTTCGGTAATTTCATGCAATTTGAGTTTAAGTAGAACATAAGGTTAACGGAAACTCGGGGACTGCCTACCTGATGAGCCCCAAGAAGGGCGAAGTCGGTCGCGGGCTGTCGGGGAGTTTTCAGAAACCTTATGAGTAGTGTATTACGTCTAATAATGGTCCAGCCTTTACACCCTTTCGGTGCGCTGCTGCCGTGCAGCTCGGAGGATGTACTAGGGCTGAGTTACGTCGAGGCTGTCTAAAACTAGATGAAGGTAGTTAAAAAGGAGGGGTTGGGTTCGAAATATGCGCTTAACCGCTGAGCTACGCTATCTGGACAAGGAGCCATCCATAGAGATAGCTGCCAGTCATAAATGAGCATGTTGTTGATAATAAAGATTAGGGGATAGAGATGACTATGCTCGGTACATTTGTGCTGCATACAAATCCCAAACAAAGCTCATACAAAGCCACTCGTGGTTCTGGTTAATACGTGACCACGTGATGTCGTTTCCATGAGTAAACAGTGAGTGACGCTGTATCCTAAGTGCGAGTTTATCAAAATGCCGATCAGCAGCTCGTGGACGAACAATTAAGTGTCCAAATTGCTAGCCGGAAGGATTCGGGTTCGAGACGCCTTGGAGGTTCGTGAGATGCGCATTAGTAAGGAGGAAGCAGCCGTGCAGTGTTACTCCTCTTTTCAGGATAGACCGACTGCACTTAGGGAACGAAATCTCAGTTGGGAGGGCCCATTCTCCCACGATTAACAGAATGGAACCGAAAGAAGTCATGAATATAATTCTCTGAAAACTTTCATTTGCACAATAATTTGGCTGTAACGGAAGACTCAGATCAATCCAGCCGAATCTCTCGTTTATGATGCTGTTCTTCAGAAGCAATGCGAATGGGAGTATTGACCAATTCCGTCCAGTTTAGGTTCAAGTAAAATATAGGGTTGACGGAAATTCGGGGACTGTGGCTACCTGATGAGCCCCAAGAAAGGTGAAACCGGTCACGGGATGTCCAAGAATTTTCAGCAAAATTATAAGTAGGGTGTTACGTCTGGTTGTGAACAGTTTTTCCGTCAAAAGTACATGAGATATACGCAGCGTGAGGAAGGGCATGAACGTATTGCCCCTGAGACCAAATGGATGTACAACACTGATTCGTGGTGCTTCCTTTGATCAGTTTAAAGTAGCCTGGAAATTTTCTGCTACATTAAATAGAAGATTTAAACAGCGCACCACAGTGACTGGCAACATAATATGGCCATGGTCAATCTTAATGTTAAGAGTTTACTTGTCTGTTACCATCCAAAAACAGCGCATTGTTGTTCCTTTTCCATGGTCTTTGCTGCGAAAGTTAGCGTGGTTGAGAATTCAGAGTAGTGTTATGTACTTATGATATTATACTGGACACAGACACATGAAAAATCACTCAAAATTGTCGGAGTAGCGGTGAAGGAAGACATTGTGTTCAAGGTTTCATTTCGCACCCTATAAGTGGTTCAGCCACCCAGTCGTTTTATTGAACCCCATAATTCATATCTGATTCCTGGGTATGGAGCTAGGGTAGTATGTATCAGATAAGTGAACATCAATCGTTCACTGAATAAATCTAGTTTGCGGGAACAAGGGCAGCTAACTTCTGTTCACCTGCTGTTCACCTGTTCACTTGGTAGGATTGCACCGAATTTGCACACGCGCTTAGACTCGACTGGCAGCAAAGTGAGGAATTCACCAGGGCGAGGAGACTGTAATTAACCATCGGATTGTCCAGTTTGTTCAGCAACAATTTAAGTGAATACTGAATAACTGTTATTTTGCACATTGGCGTATGGTTGGTTCGTTTGACCCAATTATCGAATATCTTGGGGCCAAAATAGGGTGCCTCAAACCATGATCGACCTGAGCATAATGAAGGTCACTCCGAACACATTTTACTCACGATGTTGACTAGGAGCAAACTGGCAGAAAGAGTGATTATACGACCAAATCTTGTTGCATCCATTTAGTATCTACATGATAATAAAATGAAACGCACTGCAAATAATAAATATATCCCCAGGTCACAAAAGGGAAGTTTTTAAAAGTGTCGGTCCAACTTGTTTTCCTGGCTTCATGAAAGGAAATGAAGTTCCAATACTAAAACCTCCCAATCGTCAATGTCCAGATAACTTTCGTGGCCTTACGAATCTTTCGTACTCACTGTGGCTTGCTGTTGCTGAGCGGGCACGTATTACTACTGACCTGGTTACCTATCCCTCCTTAACTGTCCGGAGTTCAGCCGCTCTTAATAACCGAGAATCACGTCGATTGGACGGGTGTCACGTGCGCGCTGCGGACTAGACGAAAGCATGACTTGATTGTTGGGAATGTCAGCCAATATGGATCCAGCATCCATATCTCGGCCCGTCTCACCCCCTCACGAAGATTCTGGTGGGACTTTATAGAACATTTTGTGATGACCCAATAAATGCAGTTATGATAATCTTCCTGTCTCGATAAAGGGCTGTCTCAAGCTACGGTGCCTTTTGATATACCATAATGGGCGGAGCAAGAAGCCAAGGACAGGCATCGACGTTTCACCACCGTCTGCAGTACACAACATTGACTGAGGCATTTTATACCATTAGATTTGCAGGACCCGTGCTACAATCTGCCAACATGGCCCTTCTGTAACTTTAGAGGGCAACAGAAGACCCACTTGGGAGAGCATAAACATCTTTCTGGAGAGCTGCTTTTTCTTGACTCTTGGACTGTTGGACTCTTCAGTCAAATTGATTTATTTTGTGACGCACGTCCAAATGATTCACCGACTATCAGAACTATATTAGGCGAGTGCCCTGTCGAAAATAGTGATGGCTTGAATTCTTTTAAAATCTCGGGAAAAAAATCTGCCTAAACCATGTACGCATTTGGTCAGTTCGCAAATATGGGTTTCTGTTCCTTATTGAAGAGGGATCTTGTGCCATTTGGACGCCTGGACAGTTTGCTATGGGGTGTAGAATGGCGTTCACAATGTATCGATCCCGAAGCAACCCCCATGACGCCTAAGAAAGCATTCTCTTTGAGGTGATGTTCTCCTTTGGTGCAGCATATAACTGAGGGATATCGTATGACTCTTAAATACCTTAGGGACTGTGCTATTGTTATTGATAACATCTTATCGCAAGCAGGGGTACATGGACACAAGTCCAGTATTCCCTCATAGGAGTGCCCTAGTCTTGACCCAAAAACAAACGGGCGGCCCTCGTATGGAAATTTCATCAAACAACCAACTGAACCAAAGTGACCCTGAGATAGCGATGAGATAACCGCTTTTTGAAATATCCTTCCTGAACGACCTACTTTACACCCCAGGACAAACTAATGTGACCTCGCCGTTTTCCAAGCGTAACTCCAGCCCCTTCATTCTTAGATCATAAAGACTTTCCAGGTGATTAAAGAATGCAAAAATACAACAAAGAACCAGATTTTACGGCGCGTAGTCTACATGACCAACATTTGTACAAGATCGAAAAAACTGCACAGTCCGTCACCGGTTTCGCCCTTCTTATCAATCCTACTTCATGCCTGGGCACATCGGACGTATGGGGCACTAAACGATCATTTTCAAGTTAAGTCAATGGTAACGGAAGAGCCAACCGAATTTTTTCAACGGAGAATTTAGTTGAATTTCAGTTAAGTCTCCCGTTAACATTGACTTAGTTTGTAAACCATTTCTGACATCAAGTTTGTCGCTGGCTGAATGAGAATAGCTGTTCCCCGTTTAGTGATCTCAATCATTGAGACAAATTAAGTAGACATCGGAATGATTAAAAATCATCCGAAAAGCTGCTTCTGTCGGCCACTGCCACTACGTTGGTCTTTGTGACTTGAGCGGAACGTGGCTCTTGTTTCGCGCTGCCCAAAATTGTTGTAACACGGGTGCCTGCGTAACCTACATATGACCTTGGATAGCAAAATCAGGCGCAAGCCTAAACAGGTACGTTTACTAGTATCCAGTCTTAGAACACTCGTTGCAATGTCCAAGCCCACTTTTCCCATGAGCTAATGGCACGGTGGTGTCAATCTACTGATCTCCTGGTTTTGTCATCAAGCCCACCTATAGAAAGTCAGGGCCCGGCGACAATGGGTCAGAGGATGTCATGATAACTACGGCGGTCCGAACAACCCTGATATCTAATACCATGTCATCCTCCAAGCCAGCAAACAAAACAGACAAGAAAAGGGACGAAATCCTGTCACTCTAGCAACTAAAGTTAGGTTGCGTCGAATCAAAAGGAGATCTAAGCTACACTTGAGGATGGTAATTTACAATTTCTTGAAGAACACAAAAGCTGGACTAGGTGATTTATATCACGGAAAAGTAACCCGCTGCCGTGTCAACAAAAGAGAGAGTCCAGTACGCTCCTTTTACAAGAAACCTTCATCAAAGAAAAGCCCCGAAGAAACAGTCTTGATGATCTTCTGTATTTAACTACAGAATTCTTCGCTGAAAGAAACTACAAGCTAGGAAAAACGTTGAAGAGAGGTTTTGTTATTTTGCATTGTGAATTCTCTGTGCTAGCAGAAGTATATTCTAACTGAACAAAAACTACCTCCACGAAGGGACATTCCGTCACAGTCAGAGTATTCATCGTACCGGTGCTTAAAAGTGAGCTAATTTCGCCAACTGTTTGGAGGAGGAGAAACCTAATTTCATGCGTCCGAAACAAGTCAGGAAAAGATATGTTTGTAAGCTCGTAGCTGAACACAGCTCACGTCATGTTTGGCCTATGCCATGGCAGCTGATTGATTTTATCAATGACTCCTCCAGAGTGACATATATCGCTCCTAAAAAAACACGCTTTCGCCTCCCAGTGAATCAAAACAAGACGACTTAGTGATTTTCACTGGCTGTGTGCTAACCATTGTCAATTGCAGCACGCAGCTGAGAGCTGAGAATATATCAGGCGATCCATAAAATTTTTTCATAAGTTCTAGTGTATCTCCTCAGAACTGGAGGAACATATCTATGGACAGATTGTTCAAGTTGAAGATTCACATGGTAGAGGTTGCATTACAAAATATTCCTCTTGGATTACTGACAACGAATTCATCCGAATTAGTGTAGAAACCTATAGTGATGAGCACACAATGTCTTCATTGTCTTGTATTATTCCAGCCTTTTTTAAGCTGCAACCTCAAATAAAGCAATATTTCGAAGTTGCTGACCCGTATGAATGCTTCGAACTGGTGTTCCTGGGGAAACTGGAGAGCTATATCCAAGTTTCATGCTTCCAACAGAATTATCCTAAACAAGATCACATTCAAAACATGCTAAGTTCCAGGAAGATGAATGCGTTTCAGGTGGAATTAGGCATTTTTGGTACCGTTTGATATATCTAGAAGATTTTAGGACGGTCAAATCCAGCAAAGTCCTCCTTTTAACATTGCTCATTCGATTGGAAACCTTTAACTGAAGTTACTCTTGAAAGACAGGTTTGCCGTACGACTCGGTCACGCGCAAATTTGCTGGTATTCTCAAATCGGCCAGCAAAAACGCCTGATCGACAAAAAAGCTAGTCGATCTGTATCAGAATTAAAACATTTTTGAATTCATGTTAACTCATGTTAATTCATGCTGAAAAAACGCATATATGGATTGGCGGATTAATGACTCATTCCAAGCGGGCTTCCTGGACCCTCCAGCAATAGAGATGTCTTGATCGACTGTTAAGAACTGGTTCTGTGCTAAGTAGAGGCCAACTGGGACACCCGTTGTTCAAAAGAGACGCCTTCTCATCGTGAACAGAAAGCCGAACAATGCTTCTGAGTGTTATTTGCCGCGATCGTTTTGCACAAGCTAGGTGTGGCCGCAACCACAACCACAACCACAGCCCATCATCTATGTACACATGGTGAACACACTACCTGCGTCATGTAAACCGGTGGTTCTTTTATACATTATATTGTTATCCATTCCAAGTCCCTTCCAGTGCACTGAATACACAAAAACCACACATTCATTCTTACGGTGGTGTAATATCAATTAAGGTGGTGTCATGTCATGTTTACGACATACTGTAAGGTTAACAATGTGAGATGATGAAATCTATGTACGATCACTATTGATTGATTTGATAGGTTACAGTCTGATGTAAGCAAGTAGAAAGAAGGACATTCTGGCCTCACATATTTATTGCGCTGACCTAATTTGCATCAGTAAGGAAGCAAGATCGTCACGTTTTCAGTATAGTTTGAAAACAACGAAATGCATTGAAGCTCTACACGCCTTGTGGAAATAATCAGTAGGTGAGAGAAGAAGGGCTGGCTGCTTCTCAGCTTTCAATACAAACGAGCTTGCACTTCATCCTCGTACAAAAAGTGACCACCTACCAAGGCTGAGGTGTGGTTTTTTCTCGTCGGGTAATGAAAACATAGATGTACCTTGTAACAAAAAGATGCCAACTTATTCGAGTTGTTACCCCTGTTGGACGTCGATTCCTAAGGAGGATATGGTATAGTTGTCCAGACGAGAGACAGAAGAGAGGCGGGTCCCCTGGCGAGACCATAGCAAGCCTTTCTTGTTAGATACTACTTATTATGTAGACCAAAATGATAGAGGTTACTCTTTGACCAGTTAGTTCTCCTTCCTCATCACACTGTTCTCAATTCGGTGATAACTGTGATCTCTAAACCTGGATCCGTACTTTTCACCCGAACCAAATGACTGAGGTGTTTAGACAACATTTCTTCCCAAAACGTTAGGTTGAATTTCAGACCAGCCACTTTGTAACTCATGAAACAAGAAGTTCAACTACACATAAACTGTGTAAAAGACAAGCCTGTGGAAGAGGCTTTCGTGGTTGGCCGGATTTTCGTCTGCATCCTGACGACTAACTCCAAAGCCCTGATGTACATCAACTGTCAATCCATAAATAAAATTTAAGCGCAAGGCCACATTAGAAGTACAAGTGCATTGGAAGCAAGCGTTTTTAACGGCTTGGCTGGTAGATCACTTGTACGGAGAGCAGGGGTTCAACCTCTCCATCCGTTTCGCTCATGCGATGTGTAATTTGGCTACGTAATTTGAGATAGCTATATACTTGACTGGTGAAATTCGTTAGTCTGACTTGCAACGGAAGTGTGGTCGTGTGTTGAAGTTCCGAATCAGGGTTCAAAATGATTGTGTACATCTCTTACGTCAGCTTTAAACTGGACATCTGAGTTACTCCCCTGCTATGGTCTACCTTACGAGGTTTTACTATGTATCCCAGCCCGCCTGTGTTTTTTTACCCTGGTTGGCCTGGTGCAAAAAGCTCAACAACAACTTCTGTCATGACATCTAGGCAGTACTACAGCGGTAGACCCTAGGTAGCGTTTATCCGTAACAAAGGTTAGTTGACTGTCATACTTTATACAAACCTTTGCATAAAAAACACTTCCGACATGAATCTATAACGATGCGAAACCCACAGACCAAGCTTTGCGGTGTTTACCACATTTTTTATCAACCGCACTGTGTATATCGCACACACTGCGAAGTTCTACGTCCGTGGATCGGAATGAAAGCCTTTTCGCCTGTCTTAGTTGTTTACAAGCCGTGCGCGGCATCCTCGACTGACAACGCCCATCGCATCCTGTCCACCACCTTGACCGAGTTTCACATGATACAGAATCCACGTTTTAGACAACAGTTCGATAGGGTTCGAGCAAGACGATGATCACTTATGTTTCTTGGAATTATCAAAATTATGTTTAGCTGAAGACCCTGATCAATGTTTGAAAAAGTATGAACAACCGTTTCCGTCAAATTTTAATATACCATCTACTGACAGAATGTATCAGAAGGTACGGTTTGCTTCGTTTCGAGGATGGAGCTTGCCCGGATGTCCTATAACTGATCACATCCATATCCAGTAGCCACTATGGTCACTGGAGTTCCACACATCTTGCACCGCATCAACATCAGTAACATAGCTTTATCAGAAATGGACACCGCATTTTCTATACTCCAAATAAAAAATCAATGACTCATGCTTCATAAGCAGTCACATGCAATCATCAACATACAACCGCATGAAGAACACTCTCTGAGACGTTTCGACACTTTATTATCCACCAGAATAACCTGGAATTCCATTGCTCAAACCTTATGATAGCTTACTCTGTGTGCCTCAGTTGCCTAGAGAATTGACCCGTGAATTGGCATTGCGGAGGCTTTTATGAGATCGCTTATCTAGTTTTCAGACCATTTCCTACAATAATCCATCCGTGAAATGCCTAGTTCTCCACCCTTGTGTATTCACAACTGCGCACAGTATGTGCTGCGCTATCATTCGTGTTTGACATATTATGGCAGAAAAAAGCTGAAGGAGCTGGAGAAATTTCTATGTATATTTTATATTTCTATTCAACGGGATTCACTAGATATAACTGATGAACTTGTGGTCCAGGGTCGAGGTGTCCATCACGTTAGTGAATTCTAATCCATTATTTATATTGTTGGGGCATTCCAAGTGACAAACAATCCCTGGTGGTTACCTTTTATCTGGAAATATGGTGCAAACAAGTGCACTTTGTCTTATTATTAAAAAATACCATACGTTCTTCTCAGTGATATCAATGCAAACAATCAAACGCACGCAGATAGGCAGCATAGATGAAGGCGTACGGTGTCCTATTTGGTTAATATTTTACACAGTAGGTCATTCTGCATTTTGGTTGATTCAGTCTGCTCCCTTGAATTTCATTCCATAAAATAGTATGTACAGGTATCCCAACCAGGCGAATAACGAGAAAAGCCTTGCTGATAAATAAACCCACCTGGTTCAGTCATTTAGTCTGGCTCCAAAAAAGGCAGGCGTGCTTGTGTACCGTTTTCATCAGTTTTACCAATTTTTAAGTTTCGTTGGGGGCTTCTGGCTAGTAAGTTCAGTGAGGTCAAGTTTGCACCAGAGTTCTCAATAATCAGAGTGTGAAATGATTTTTTCTTCTAAAAATGCATCTTTTTTATGCAGTGCGCAAAACGCTGTTAGGGCGTTTCTTTTTTTGGAGTTTATCCACGTGTATTCACTCTATGGCATGCAATTTCCCCCTCGTGTTGCCTAGGATGTTGATCATCTAAAACACGACCAGGTTGAATTTTTTATTTGCACAGAACTCAGAAAATACCAATCTTTGTGTCTGGAGGTGCGGAACGCTACCGAGGTCACATCCTTGATCCCAACTATCACAGGACTCTAACTGTACTCGATATGGGTAGTGCTAGCAATGTATTAAGGTCAAGAGCCAAGTGTTTTCAATGGCACTTGTCACAGAAGAATTTCCTGAGAGTCGACAACATATCCAATTCTGATGCTTTTCGTGAAATAACCGCAATATGAAGGCGTAACTTCATCTTTATCGCCTGCGGTCTTTGCGTACAAGAGTGTAACAAAGGCAGTTATTATGTGCTTCTCCTTGATTGATATACTGCTACTTATAGTTTCGATGGAAATATCATTACGATTTGACTGCTTTCGACTCAGTCGAACCCATACCTAGCGGACATCTTGGTGGAGCAAGTTTTATGTATTGTTAACTAACGCATTGGATATCTTTCGAATCCCTCAACGAAATTTGATTTCAGTGACAAGTTACCAACTTCAGTTTCAAAAGCTGGCGAGTGACTGATCCCAATTTAGGGAAATGTTAGTCGATGATTATAAGGAGCCTCGATCAATCGAGCTAAAACTTTGTGGGAAATAACGGTATTGCTTAAAACACCATTCTCTTTATTCATTCACTTTTCATCAAGTATGGAACGTGGCTCAAAACGGTGGTAAACGACGCTACGAATGATTGATGGTGGCAGAGGCTTGCATAGTTTACCGCTATGACCTGAGGCATATATAAGACTTAAAACTGTACCTAATAGAGAGCGCAGTCGCTTGGGAAGAGGGAACTTTATTTTGTCGGTTGTACCAGAGGTATGAAGAATAATCCATAAGGATCACAAGACCAATCCAGAGTGGTCAATATAGAGAGGTGTACACTTTGGAGGGTCCGCCTGTGGAAGGATTTCAGTGTGGTTAACACACTGATTACTTTCAAGCAACGCTTCCAACACTAACTTGTACTGGCGTAAAAATACTTCGTCGAGCCTAGAAACATCGATATTTCTATACTTTCGATATCTAAATAAGCCAAACTGGCTCACGCGTGCCACTTAGGCACCTGGACCTCTCAAAAAACCAGAGTGGCTTTTCCGACCACGTCGCATAGGCTGTTACCGTAAAAGGAAGCATTGGAAAAAGTTTCGCAGATAAGGGTCCAGCTGAGACATAACGTGAGAAATATCGTAACAGGTGTGTTCTAGTTACACCAACAGGAGAAATTTTCACAGCCTGACGGAAATTCGGCCAACAAAACCATTGCATACAGAGTGTAAGATACAGTTTACATTTTTTGTAGTCAGTAACAGTGCACTTCTTGTGTTCTTTAAAGTTAAGGACTTGCGAAAAGTCGAGTGGGCAACTGAACGGTTCATACTGTGTTTACTAATCTCACCACAAATGCAAAACTTTTTAGTTCCGAAGCATATTTTCAACAGTGTGGAGGATGTCCATTGTTTGGTGTGGAAATGTCTTGCCAACGGTCTTCCTAATTTGCATCCACCGGTATTTTCGCGGTTAATCACGTGGTTGTCAACTAATGGACGTTCCACGCTGAAATACTTCTCAAAATCCAAGATGTGTACTTCACTAGAAGTCTGTCCTCCAGTAAAAGTGCTTAAGTAGATCTCGGCGTTCATGGTTGGTCGGATATGAAGAAGTACTGCCAAATGCTCCTACTTTCTACTGACTCCGGCCCACAATTATGGAATGCTACTATGCTGTATGCACGATCCCAGTAACACTGATACAAAACGGCACCCCAAAACAGTATCATTTTCCCTTGAAAGAACAGAGTCAGAATGTTCGGGAACACCTGGGGTTACAAGATCACAGAACTGTTGTGTCCAGTAAGGGCACTGACAGCCAGGTAAGGCAGTTGGGAATAAATGAACATAGATTTGGTATTCTCTTGACAGAACACCCTACTCATACGGCTGCTGAAGACTCCTCAGCACCTGTACGAGTAATGTGTTCTGCCAAGAACATATACCGTGATATCTCGAATATCACCCCAAATAAAACATGGGGAGGTCTGCGTGCAGTACATTCAGCTGAAAAATATCATAGAAAGGAGATTTAGCTGGAATTCAGTTGAGCCTCCCGGCAACACCATTTTTATTCGCAAATGAGTCTATTTTGCCAAGAAGTCTGTAGCGTTTTGCAGTATGGCACCAGTTTGTGAGTGTGTAGATCAATGTGCAGCCCTAATAAATATTCAGGCATGCAGTGCTCGAGGGTTCACAAAGGCGCACCTGGTCCTTCCAGTTGGGTTTGTGGATACCATATTCCAATTCGAGATCTCTTATGGACACAATTCGCAGCAATGTCTACGGGGTTTGCCTCTGTAATAACCACAGAAACATTTTTTTTTCAATAAAAACAAACATAAGAAGGCACCCGGAGCTAAAAGACGAGAAATATTGGCGTTTCAATGAAATTATAATATAGAAAGCTGAACGAAAGAGACTAAACGACTGTTAAAAAGTTAGGAATCAGGCGTGAGAAACATTTCGAAGTTCTTAGCATAAGAAACAGCTTAATTATAGGTCTTGGAGGTGAGGCCTTCAGTAACGTTAAAAAACTAGAAGGGTAAGGTTTAAGTTTTACAACCTCCAGGAAAAGGTTTGATGCGAGAACAAAACGTTTTAATGGATTAACCTTTCCAACAGATATCACAGTGGAGTATAAGCGAATTTTGGTCCAACCCATGCACAGTAATGTCGTCCTGCCACGTGACTACGTTCTCACACCCTTCGCAAAACTATCTGTGGAGTTTTGCCAATTAGAAGTTGATGCAGATGGCCCAAATGATACTGAGGAAAAGCGACAAAACCCAAAAGGCTGTTGGTTTTGGTTAACTTAATAAAAGCTTTGTCGAAGGGAATTCGTAAGTATTCACCAGTAAGATCACATTCTGGGCGAAACTGACATCCTTGCAGTCGTTTACGTACATGTTCATGCTCCTTCAATGTGTAATCGTTTTGTTACTGACACCAGTTAGCAATTGTTTTCTTCTGATCTCTTCATGTACGAGGCGTTTTGCCATCCGGTTCCAGTGGCAGCTTGAGCGCGTTTACTGGCTGTTGTTATGGTGAGTTCTGTCCCGTTAGCAGAGCAAGTAGGTTGCAAATCTTTCGAGAACACACAAGATTACGTCGTTGGATGACTACCCAATACTTGCGTTTCTATAGTTTGTAAATACCACCTGATGATGAATGATGTAACTGTTTAGTTGGAAATCATCTTTCTCAAAACCTCATTGGTCAGCTTACCATTAGTATTACGTTGTGGCCTGTATTCACCACACAGTTTTTATTTTTGGTGGTGTCACTGACTCTATTAGTCAACTCTCAATTTGTTCGGCATTGCTGTTTGATTTCATTGGACATGATTGACCAACTGCTCTTCCTCGTTTGGTGTAGTTTCCCTTCTTGGGCTTGGCGATCTCTTGCCGTTTACTTGGCCAACTGGCACCCTCTTTTTAGGAGCGTTCTTCCTTATTTGTAAACTTTGGTCACTTAATTTATTGACTGGATATACATTCCAGCCACACTGATCAATATTTTAGTTTTGGATCCCCTTGTCACTTCAGTAAAAGTCTATTGCGGTTTCTTGTACTATCTTGAACTGGAGGTCACTTACTCTCATCGTTTGGTAGGTCGGGCAGATTTCAATATGCACGTTGATTTTTTCGATAAAGCATCGCGCATCCGTAACTTCACACTTTTCCAATGTTTTTACTTGGGCTAGCTAATGGACATTGTTCTAATTGAGCTCGTATCCATTCCGATTTTCATGCACGGAGACGAGTGAAGATTGATAATGTCTTTTAGTAGATAGCTTGTCTTCATTTCGTCTGGTGGAAAACTCCCTTTTTGCTTGTCCCATGGAATGTATGTTGTAACCTGCACTGGATCCATGGATAGATCCATGAATACTGAATACAACTTTCATTTTGTTTTGATGGCCCTCCGTGGAGTGTTTCTAGGTTTGTAGACCGTTTTTGTGTCCAGCTGTCGCAAATCTTGCAGTCATTTAGGAAATGCTCTTGGGGTTGCTGTGCTGGATTTCTTGGGAGTTTGACAGGCAATTTTATTGAGTATCCATCCTTTAAAAAAAGGACTCTTACAGTCATGGACTCAGTAATGCCACAGTGCGTCATATTTCGCTTCAAAAGTGTTCGGATGCAGCTTCACTTGTGACATTTTGAATGATTTCTGTGAGAGCTGAAAGTTCGTTATGTATGAGTAGCCTTTCCATATACCTCACCGTAGCCTTTGGGCAATCTCATGATAAGAACAACCACGAATGCCAGCTCCCCATCATTTTCTTCATCCGTTGTGAGGTGGGTGTCGTCGAACTCTCCGGTTCGCTGCAGGTTATTCCTTTTGATGATGACCAAATTATCGTCCAATTAGCGGACCCATATTTCGGGATTTATTTGTGGGAGTGCAGTCCGTTCCAGTTTTTTCTTTGCAATTTTTGCGACAGATCTTGAAATTAAAGCCCTACTGATCCCAGTCGTAGTGGTTTGTGACGCTCTCCATTAAAATTCAAAATACGTGGTCGGGCATAAGTTTAGCGATTCGCTGAGGATTTCTCTTTTAAGGTTCCACTTGGTGCACCCCAGCAGTCCTCCAGTTTCACTGGAGGAATCAAGGCCTACAGCTGTGAACAGTGGGTTAACATCAACGGGGACCACTATATCGTCCTATCCAATATTTATAGCCTGCACACTTTTCAAAAATTGTCTTACATTGTTGACCGAGTGTTGTGATCCATTGCTGAGCTATTTAGGTTTTCTCCACAGTTCTTTTGACAAGTTGTATTTTGAAGTCCTTGAGAGTGATATGATGGGTGATAGTGGCATTACCTATTTAAGTACTTTCGGCAGTACATAGAAGCGGAGAATGTCCAAGTTCCGAACTCTCATCCATTGGTACTCTTTTTTCCCGTCCTTTGGAGATATTGAAACTTCTTCAGGTCCTTACTGATTTTCTCATCAAGTCCGAAGGATCGCATCACAGCTTCCAAGCCAACTACCTATACTATCTCTATGCCCCAGCCTCGTAGGCTTTTTGAAGCTCATAATAGATAATTAGGCCAGAACATTCTGTTCAGCCTTCCGAAACAGTTTGGTGAAGAAGTTAGTTATCGAAGTATCGTTGTGAAAGTTTCTTCTTGGGTTCTTCGTCCTATGGAGGACCCTATTGTTTTCGCTAATAGCTTCAATACTTTATTCTATTATAATGCGGAGTCATTGAATAAGTTCTGGCCTCTCTACGTTCAATGACTATTCTGTCTTATTTCATTATGTACTTTTGCGCATCCCCAAAAATCAATCTAGGCACCATATTCCATTTTGCCCGGCTGGTTCTCAGGCTTTTAGATGAGTCAGTGGTGGTCCGTAGGTTACATCACGAGGAAGAAAGCATTTATGCTGAAGTTCCTAAAGAAAGTGTAGCTGGTATCGCGTGGAGGCATTTCATCAGGCCAAACTGTCCAGTCCACATACTGAGCAACGTTATATGCACTATTCCGGCGATTACGCATTTATGTTTTTTCAGCAGTGTGTAAAGTGGCTTTCTGCTGTGCAGCACGCCTTCTGTGCACAACATGTCAACTGGTTGCAACTTGTAAAAAAACACTACAGAGGGTGTCCTACATCTCTCGTCTATCAGGCGATGACGCCGAGTTACAACAATAATGTTTCTGAATTGGAAATAGCTCTTGTCGCTTAAAGTGGCTTTATGCATCAACTTGACCACCAAAATACGCATGATCCACGAGTGTTACGTGCATTTCTATGGGTTTTCTTTCTGCCAAGGTGACCAAGACGTCCGGAAATATTCACAATTTGGTGTTGTAACTAATCCGTAATATCCGCTTTTTGACTACATAAACCAAAGCGGATAAAAGAATCGGAAGCGTCATTTAACACAATAACGTATGCTGCGATGATAAATTAAACAGACCAAGTATTTACTGTAAACAAAGTGAAAACCCAAGTTGAAAAGTTGCCACAGGACTAAAACTGGGAACTAGGGTGCTCCAGCAGCAACTGGGGGATAAGCCGCGTTAGAAAGCACTAACATATTGCTCGCCATTGAAGCTGAAGTCCTTTAGACAATAAATATGATACCCTACAAACTAAGTGATCAGAGACTTGGATGAACAACGATCATTCAAACCCTGCGGCAGGCTTAGGACTGTCTTAAAGATGCCTAGAAATTTACCTTACATCCAGTTATTTTATACCATAAACGCGTAGCTGAAAAACAGTGCCAGTTATAGGCAAATGGTTTCAAATGTTAATTAATGCTAGGTTAAATTTAAAGAGACATGCACAACGCCCATGGTTCACCTGATTAGCCAGTCTCAGTGGAACCCGAAGTCCTTCTATGTTCCTCCAAATAAACAAAACTATGTGACCAGCTGCTGTCCAGTTAAAGGCTGAAAAAGCCGGTTTTCGAATACTTAAAACACTTTAAAATACATTACTTACATAATGATGAAAACAGCTTCTCTATCTATCGGATTCCAGAACATGGTCGTGGTGCACAACAATGGACACGACAGCTTGACTTTGGCATTTAGGTGTATTTAAAAAAAAACTTAGACAGTGTTTACCACGTACATCTTTCCTTTCCGTTCTATTTGAAACTGTATGTGGTTCTGTTCGTGTGACATCTCATCATTTTCGATTTATTCACATCGCGACGGAAAAGCTTGATTGACACGAAGGAATATTTATTCAAAAGGAGCTCACTACGGCTACTGTGGCTGCCGGCAATTTCTAGTCGCATGCTGTTCACGCTGGTCCCTTTTTCCCGATCCCTATTCAAACCTAGCAGCATTTCTTCGCGTTGTGTGTTAGGACGAATTTGGGCCTGCTTGTCTGTCTTAACTTAGTGGGCACTCGGACGTTCTCCTGCACTTGGTTTCTTTCAACAGGATTGATCTCCATTTGTGGCTACTCGCTTTGGTTACGTAAGCGCGGAGATTCGACTCCTTCCAAACAGTTCAACGGTCAGTTGTGTTTCTCTGCATCGCTGCGTAATCAAACTTTGTTCTTCTGAAGCTTCCTGCCACGTTTAACCCAGCTCGTCTAGGTTGTGCTTAAAGTGGGCATCCTCCCATACTGCATATTACAATACTTGTATTTAGCTGTGTTTTCCCTAACCCAGTCTTCTTCAGTTTTTCTGATAGTTTCACATGGAGCTAATAAGTTTTAGTTGTTTGTCTGTTTGCCGAACTTGGCAGGTTGATTGCAGAAGTTTCGTGTCCAATACAGGCGACATCATCAGTGTGGGTTTGGGTGGGTAAGTTCCTCCTACATGCGCCTGCATAGTTTTTAAATAGTATCCGGTGGCCCAAGCGTGATTGGTTGGTCGCGAGGTGGCTTTTCGTAATTTGATGGGTCAATCTGAAATGTGAGTTGCGTTATGGTCTCGTTTCCCTGCACCTGGCTATTTCGTCGGTTGGTCTCAAGTTCGTTTCCCTGTTGTAATGAGTCCGTTTCCTTTTTTCTTTGTGGCCTCCACCTGATTAGTTGGCTGGAAAAATATGTTTTTTGACAGCTTTCTTTGAGTTGCCTGGTCCCTTGATTGTTGTTGGACCAAATGTTTGAACCTAGTGGATCGACGTTTCGTCCAGCTTAGTTTGCAGGGTGACAGCAACTGCAAACTGGACTACCTCGTCAGGGTTGCAACAAAAGTCGAGTGTGTTACCCCAATATGGATCGGATAAGATTTTCGCCCCCATGCTTTAAACAAATTCATGCTTGTTTTGTGATTCTAAGTGGCCTTTCAAAGCAGTGACGCTAGTATTTCACCATAAATTCGCGGCTTTCACTGTGTCATTATCTGAGGGAACATGCAAACGCACACTGTTTTTGAGGCATGCCGGGCTGCAATTCATTGTTTCGGTCCAAGCTGACATCATAACATGGTTTTTCACGGACCGCCTTACAGCCACAGTGGTGCACTTTTTGGAGAAGCCGGTAAGTACACAATGACTATATCGAATCCTTGCTTATTTGACTTGGTGACAAGCCTGTTTATCCTCGATGCACAGCAAGCACAGTTAACTTGGAAAGGGCAGGTGTTACTGGCTAAACGATCGCTAAGACCCACACAATCAGCTTCAGTGTGTCGGGAACAATACCAACTTTGCGGTCTATTATGCTAAACTACCGACAGCAGGCTGTCCTTCGTGGATGTCGACTGTCGGCCGGATTTTCCTCTGGACAACCAACCGCTGTATGACTTTTGTGGCCTTCCGGGTTTCCAGTAGCTCCACTTTGCCCGCCACCCGGTTAATATGTGTCAGCGGACTACCGAGGAGTATGAAGATGGCCCTACAACTAGTTAGCCCATGTCTGAGTGACACACTAAAACCACCACTGGTGTATGAGAAACCTCTCAAAAATGTCTGTGGGTGAAGTTTCTCAATGCATGAAACGGAATGGTTTCCAAAAACCAAGAAGAAATGAACGTGCGGTGGCTACGTGACCCGATAGAAGGAGCAAGTTTATTTATCAGCACAGATATAAACCTTCTGGGGAAATTCGGGTTTCACACCAGAAGGTGCAAGCCGATTACCATAGATTTATCTCACTGATATTTCCAGTGAGATGATTCTGCGGTCTTGTGGTTGCTGGCTTCATATTCCCCACTAGGGAAGATACCATTTAGGGCCTGACCGCCACCCACCAGAATATCCTTCCATTTGCATTGTTATGACTTACGCACCTCACGCTTTCGCATAAGCCACTCACTGTGTAAGAAAACCTGCATGGCATGCTTGGGTCAGTCAGAATAATGCATCTGTTTTTCAAGTGGTTGTCGGACTTCTCCAAGAGGTTGTTGGGCGTGTTGCCAAAGCGGAGCCTCCCAGCCTGCGAGCAAGCAGCCCATTTATGTGTGATATACAACCAGTGGGCCGTGAGGTAGGAGACGAAGTGCGGGTCCCTGTGATGAGGTATTTCCAAGTTGTAACGAATCTGTACCCTATCGAAGTAATGAGAACGAAGCCTATTATTTTGTAATGTTCAGACCAGCCATACTTTCGGACATTGTTAACTGTTGGTGGAGCGTTTTTGCAGACAAAATATAGATGTTATGCGGAATGAGCGCACTTGCCGATGGCTTCAAGTACATAGAAACAGAGCGACATGGCGCTATAGGCGACCGAAAGCTTGGCTGCTTGCATCCGCGTCGCCACCTTATATCCCCAACCAAGCTAAGCCGTTTAAGCACAGGGAAGAACTGCTTGCTTTCTGTGAAGACAGTGAATGCAGGGCGCGCGATACCCATGCCATTCATGACCAGTAAGCTATGCAGCTTGCACCTTCGTGGGGATTGCCCCTCACAACCGGTTCTCTAGGGTCTACATGGAGTCGCTTAGGAGACTCTTGCAACTCGCGTCCACGGTGGCTCCAATCTGCGCTGATACATAAATGGCGGTAGAATACCAAGGTCTGTAATGTCGCTGATTCCCAATCATTCTGCAGTCAAGAATAATTTGAATTACCAGCTTTCCTCGATGGACTGGTCTGAGAAAAAATTTAGGGATGCAGGTATTTACTAATTTTTATTGCGCGGGCCCCAGCCTCTTGTATTCGCAACCCTTTGTGTCATCTAAGGGACAGTCTGCGCTGAGGGAGCCGTATGCTTGGAGCCGCGTGCT
Source organism: Opisthorchis felineus (assembly GCA_004794785.1). Taxonomy (NCBI): domain Eukaryota; kingdom Metazoa; phylum Platyhelminthes; class Trematoda; order Opisthorchiida; family Opisthorchiidae; genus Opisthorchis; species Opisthorchis felineus. The sequence continues at coordinate 568,698 of SJOL01006682.1, forward strand.
TGGAGCCGCACCACAAACATAGATTAAGAACTAAGGACAAGTTTAAGAACTATGTGTGAGCGACGTATGGACCACGGTCCATTTTAGGTGCCAGATTTGCACTAGACGGTTTATGTGTCTGCAAGGCTGACAAAGGGGCACGGCATTGCGGTAGTGGTTGGCGAAAGTTTGGTTCATCAGCGATTACCTAACCACTTACTGACAAGCTATCGAACTGTAATTTGGTAAGCCTGCTGTTGTTCAGCAGACGCCAGAAAGTAACCAACAGACTAAATTGCAAAGTAAAACGAGCTTTGCATTTGGTGCAAAAGTATCGCACCACATTCTACGCCGTACGCTTGGCCAGACGGTTGCCGACGGCAGCACTAGAACGCACAACCAAAGTGCAACATGGGGACAAAACATTTGTAATGTTGTTGCGAATGAAGCTCAAAAACGCGCCTCCATATGAGCAAAAACGTACCTTTCATCATCCTTGAACTACAGTTCTGCAAGGTTGGGGTTATCGAAGGGTTCCGCCTTCGCAAATTTTACATTGATGGAAATAACTAACATAATTTGAAAGCTTCGCTCAATTATGAAATCATCCAGAAAAATGGGTGCGTTACCACATGTTTCCAAACAACTAAACGTCCCCTTACTAGTGAGAAAAATCGCACCTTTCAGTATCAAAGATTATGACAGGAACACAGATGTTCAGGATAGTTTTCTGGTAGGCGTATAGCTCTCGCGGTCACATACAAAGAAAGTTGTGCTGACTCTTTCGCTGAGCAATATACTGTTCTGTAGAACCAATTTTGCTGCTACTGGTTAATGGTCTACACCAATCGCGACTACTCGCAGTTACTAGGTAGACCAGCCCACCAAGCCAAAACTCATCACCGCTGATTCTTCTCTCTGACAATAGCATCTACCATTCCAACCTCGGAACCACCTCAGACTTCACCACCTGTTAGCCTGCGCTTAATGCTGAAAGCTCCAGCCACGGATCAGAAGGATGCAAGGGGTGAGCCTACCTAACGGCCATCCAAAAGCGAAGGCGTATTCGACGTCCTGATAAGTCAAGTCCCCACGAATGCCGACCGACCAACCCAGCCCATGCTCAAGACAACCGCTTGTGCCTAAGATGGGTTAGTCAGACGGACAGCTAGCGATTCCCTGTGCGGTCTACCACATACCCAAGAAAACCATATCATTAAGTCGACGAAGCGCGATTTTCTATCCAAGCCAAGTTGAAGAACCGGTTCTTGAGGAATAGCCATGCGGACCCTGTTCACTTGTCTTCATGCTCACCTTTGTCACCCGGAGGATCACTACCCCGGCTTCATTAGCACATTACCAAGCACACTTTGGGCGTAACTATCGAACCAAAATTTATACGATTTACGGGAGAGAGGGTTTTGACGGCCCACACAAATTTTATCTCATCAAACCTGTTTACTTCCCCCATTAGTTCATAGATTAGGTTGTGGGCAGGTCATCTTAACCTTTTATTTCTGGGGTAAGCTGTCTGACAGACTCAGAAAGACTCTCTTGTACTGCATTTTTACGCTGAGAAAAGAACAATCCCTCTGCGTTGCAGTCAGTTTAGTATAACGTCCCCACGGTTTGCATTGTTTTTAATTTTCCCGCACCCTAGGCAAAGCACCCGAAAGACAGGTCACCCATCGTTGAAAATAGTTAGAGATCCAAGGTCCGTATGTCAACTTTAGCTTTTGTCTGGAGGCTGTCATTTGATGCATGCGTTAGAGGTACATCACCACCGCGTTCTTGGTTCGCCAGTGGCCGCCTCAGGGATCAGTTCTGGTTAGACACCGTTTACGGGCGTTATTAACCGTCTCCACATCATTCCCCAACGAGTCTGTAAGGTCCTTTTGCGAACAGTGGGCTTCATTGAAATTTATTTTCAGGGGTAGAATACATCACTTCATCAGCCACCTACACCGTATTAACCATAACCTCTGGAATGTGGTGTCACAACTATAAAAAAATCGCTCACTACAAGAACCTGTGAATATGGATCATCATTTCACTCCGCAAAAAGGCGCTGAGATTGGTCAACTTCATTGAGCATACTGCAACGTAGAGATCCTGGTAGCTGATCAGGCGGCTGTTGGTCGGTTTGCGAAGCTCGTCGACTAGCCCACAAACGACTAGAGATATTGAAGTTTTAAATCCAGCTCCCTCAAAGTGTTGAAGCCGTAAAGCGATGGTTGCTAGATTGGAACCTTGCTCTGACTGACAAAAAGTGCGTTGGTATGTCATTCGGAGGAGACTCAGAGGACTCCTCTGTCGTGTATAGTGAGAATGGACCAGAAGGTATTACGGAGATCGATACCGAACAGAATTTGTTGCCGGTCTTAAATCCATCGATCATGAAACACGTCTCGCGGTGCTTATCCTCCTTCCCCTAGAGTATCGTCGCCCCCAGGGAGACATAATATTTACCTATGCCCTGTATGAACTAGGTCTAGCATACAATTTTTCACCGTTGACCCAATTATTACACGGCGAGGATATGACGAGGAGATTTTTAGGCTCAGAGCACGCAATTTTGTTAGATAATAGTTTTTCCCATTTCGGGCATTTGATGCGCGGGTTCGCCTTTCTCCGGCGGTTGTTAACGCTGAATCCAAAACCCAGTTCAAAGAGTTTTTGGACGCTTTATCATGTGCCACAGCACGCCGACAAGCTCTCTGCCCGGCGCTGAGAACCTATGGATCGGTGCTCCACACTTTATCCGCTTGTGCCTTTTGGGTAAACGAAAGCCGCTGAACGCAAAGAACGAACCCGACCTGGGAGGTTTGGGTGAAAGCGTCGATCCCACCTGTCAGTCTGTAACTCCGTGAACACAGTCACCTGGCCCATATGTTTGGCTTGATCTTCAAAAACTTGGAGCACTGGCACTTTCCTTTTCATGCTTGTGCTTTCAGATCAGCACTTTGAGCTGCCGGCTTTGGTGGAGGACTCTAGTCGTTCTGGGCGCCATAGCTGTGTGAAGACATATATACAACCACGTTCCCTACAACTCAAAATATTGCCATGGCACAACTTCCACCGCGTTTGTTTCAATAATTTCAATGATAGGTTTATTTGCCAACTTGTAGAAAGCATACCAGCGCATGTCAATGACATATAGCAGGACGGGTATGCAAAAACGGGCCACCACTGGCGCCCCCTTTCTCTTTCACAAAAATTTGGCTTCCTGTTCCCCTGCTCCACCGCTAACATCGTAATTGCAGGCCCATTCTTTGGGACTGATGAGCCCTTTTTTTCTTGGGCGCTGTGCTATGGCAGGCTAATCCCTCGGATGTCGTAGTGTTTTTCGGATATTTGGGTGCACACTTTGGCTGAACCGGTGCATCTGAGACTCATTTGGATAGTTGGCATGGGCCAGACCTGGTGCATGCACAGAACGGCTGAAAGCGACTTCATCTTTGTAGTGATCAGCGGCTTTCCGTATACTGTGCTAAATTCCGAAGCAAGTGAATTCGTCTGACCAGGTGGTGTCTCCAACAGTGTGCTAGTCAAGGACTAAAGTTGACCACATCACCATCACTCACAGAGGGCCTGGGTTAGTAACCGACTGCCACTAGTTTTGGAACGTTTGTGCAAATTACGATCATGAACTGATAATTGGTGAGCTCGCCTTTTTTGCTTTTTTCTATTTTTCCGGTAGCTTGGAACACCCACAGCTCTTATACGCACTTACTTAGTACAGCAACTCACTTGTTTAGCCACGCCTAACGAGGAAGAACTCAAAACTGACTTGGTTGAAAACGCCGTTCACGTCAAACTCCCAACTTTTGGAAGTAATAACCCTACAGCATGGTTCATTCAACTAGAATGCTACTTGCACTTTCTCCACATTACCTCACGGCAGACCATGTTTTCTTACGTGGTTTCTCAGCTTCCGACTAAGGCTGCTGCAAAGGTTATTGATGTGATTGATCCCATGCCGGTATCGAACCCATACAACACACTTAAAGCAGCTATAATTAAACGGACGGCCACCTCTGATGAAGTGGATCTCCAAAAGTTGCTTGAAGGGGTCGAACTGGGCGATCGCACGCCAGCACAACTTTTGCGACATATGCAAAGCTTGGTCTGCGGCAAGTCGTTCGACGACACGATTTTAAAGCAACTGTGGTTGCAGTGTCTCCCCCTAAACACTCGCCAAATTCTGGCTACCCAGTCCGATATTCCTCTGTCGTCACTCGCTGAGACCGCGGACAAGATTCACAAATGCTTCTCTGACCACTTAATAGCTTCAACCCCACAACAACACGTTCAGCCCAATGACAATCCTGTTATGGCACGCCTTGATCGAATGCAGGCACAAATCGATCAGCTGGTAGCCACTGTTAATAGGGTAGTTACCGCGGTGAAGCTGACTACCACGTCACACAAGTCCCGATCTGTTTCACGTGAACCGCGCTCTCCATCACGGAATCTCAACCGTTTTTGTTATTACCATACAAAATTCAAAGCCAAGGCTCTACTTTGCACACCCCCGTGCGCCTATGTCTCCCCCGACCAGGGAAACCCACTGGCCAGTCAGTAGTGGTGACAGCTGCCACTGGCCAGCCTCCTATTTGCCTATATTACGTTACGGATAGGACCACCGGAACGCGATTCATCGTCGACACCATCGCAGAACGTAGCATTATTCCTGCCGGAAACTTTAAACGCCATTCCTCTAACCCGCTGACGACATTACAGGTGGCTAACGGCACCCGCATAGCTACCTTCGGACACAAGTCACTGACGCTTGAACCTGGTCTTCGCCGTGCATTCCCCTGGATTTTCCATGTCGCCGACGTCCAAGTTCCAATCATCGGTGCGGATTTTCTGATCAACTCCCCCCTAGCCGTCGATATCAAACGGCAAAAGCCTATGGCTTCTTTAACGTCGCTTTCCGTCCCATCAATCCAGGTGGACGCCTCATCATACCCACTCGGTATTCACGTTGCCCGCATTTTAAACACTCCGGTTTTCGACGATCTAATTAAAAAGCTTCCCAGTTTGCTTAAGCCGTCCTATTCAATCTCCAGTTTGTCACATTCACTCGAGCACCGCATTACGACCACTGGTCCCCCAGTTCATTCTCGCCCTCGACGACTACACCCTGAAAAGCTGCGTATCACCAAAGCCGAGTTTGAGCACATGCTGCAGCTTGGAGTAATTCGGCCTTCAAATTCATGTTGGTCTTCTCCCCTACATTTGGCCCCTAAAAAATCCACTGGTGACTGGCGACCGTGCGGCGACTACCGAGCGCTCAATTTTCGTACCGTCCCTGACCGTTACCTAATACCGCATACCCACGATTTTGCACTGCAATTGCAGGGCAAAACGGTTTTCTCCAAAATCGACCTTGTCCGTGCGTATTGCCATATACCAGTTACCCCCGACGACATTCCAAAAACGGCGATTACTACTCCGTTCGGTCTATTCGAATTCACACGCATGCCTTTCGGTCTGAGGAATGCCGCTCATTCGTTCCAATGCTTCATAAATCAGGTACTGCGTGGTTTAGACCACTTTTTCGTCTACATTGACGACGTCTTGGTGGCAAGCGAAACAATCGAAGAACACAAATTACACTTGCAAGCTGTCTTCGAACGTTTCCAACAATCTGGGAACCCAGACAAGCGTGTTTTCGCAGCAGACCAGCTTGATTTCCTTGGCCATTGTATTAACTCCGAAGGGATCCGGCCGCTACCAGATAAAATCACTGCCACTTGGGACTATCCTCTACCTCAATCAACCCGAAGCCTTCGCCGATTTTTGGGTATGGTCAACTACTACGGCAGATTCATTCCACGTTGCTCAGAGATCCTAGCGCCGCTAACCGATTTACTCAAAGCAAACAACAAACAGTTGCAATACACTGACGAAGCTACCACTGCTTTCAACTCTATCCGAACCGCTCTTGTGAAAGTCACCACCCTGGGCCATTTGAACTCTAGTTCTGATTGTCACCTCATATTAAAAACGGGCGCATCACAGACCGCTGTTGGTGCGGCTCTTCAACAGGCGGTCAACAACAACACTCAAACTCTCTGTTTCTTCTCTCGCAAACCGCAACCTGCACAAACCGCTACAGCCCCTTTAGTAGAGAGCTCCTAGCGATCTACTTAGCTCTCAAGCATTTTCGACACATCCTCGAGGGTAGAAAACTCACCATTTATACGGACCACAAACCTCTCGTTCTTGCCTTGCGAACATCTCTAGACAAACGGTCACCGAGAGAGAACCGACACCTGGCTTCATTTCGCAGTTTCCAACTGGCATATCGAAGGTTCAGACATTGTTGTTGTAGACGCCCTCTCCCGCACTGAGGTAAACCGCATCGCGACGACTCATATTGATCTACAAGCCATCGCCTTCGCTCAGCAATCGGAACCTGAATTTCCGAATTTTGCCAGCCTTGCGTCCCTCAAATTTGTCAGCTTACCGCTTCTCAACTCTGACAATCTTATCGTCTGTGACATATAATAATAATAATGTTTATTCTTAATTGGTTGGTGTCATACCGTCAGGCGTGATCATAATGTTACAGTCAGAATAAGAGCATGACTGAGGGGGTTGTGGGTACAGGGGATTGCGTGGGAAAGAGACAGCGTCACAAACAGTGGGCATTATCCGGCGTAATAATAATAATACTAATAGGTTTATTTCCCAACTTGTAGAGGGCATGCCGATTGGGGCATGATCGGGTCGTCACAACTTGGACAACAACAAGGTAACAACACAACGGGCATGCTCATTACGTGAAACGTCACCACAGTTGTAGGAACCAAAAAAAGAGGACAATGGGCTTGAGATGCGGCAAGTTCAAAGATGACGCCTGCTGACCTGAACTAAAACTGAAAGCCGTTGCTGGCCATGAGTGACCTTGGGCAGTCGAGTAAATGGCTAGGATCACAAAATGCAAAATGGAAATGGAGATTGAAGAATTCGATCTGGAGACAAATGGCAAGTTTTGTCTCAAAAATATGGTTTAAATTGAAACTGAGTAGACTCACTGGTGTCACTGTTGTAGGGAGGTCAGGCGTAAAGGATAGTTTGATGGGGAGATAGTGTCAATGCATAGGACCAATCGAACTCCGCAAATGAAATTGAACTTGTGGAAGAGGCAAACCGAAATTGCGGCAGAAAACTAGGTTGGTTAAGTCCGAACGATACGTTCAACGGTTTAGAACGAGGCGGTTGTGGCCAGGTGAAAAATTTGTTTGTGTTTGCGATTACAGGCTCGAGTGGGCGGGAGGCTGCGGTCGATATTCTGAAGATAGTAGTTGCGAGAGTGCCATCAGACTGAGTATGGCAGTGCCACGCCATCATTGCACTGACATACTTTGGTTTCTGGACAGCCCCGTGACGGTCGTCAAGGTTGCCGCAATCGGACAGGGGATACGCATTTCCGTGGCAGCTTGATCTGGTTTAGACGAGGAGATTGACACAGCTAGAGTCAGGCCAATGTAGGGTCATCGGTGTTTTCGATTCAGTTGGAGGACCATGTGAGCGTAGACCGCGGACAGGCCAGAGTGAACGAACAACGGTTGTACGCGGCGTTTCGGCAACTACAGCCGAAGGTTGAAGCTTGGCAAGAGGGGAAATGACGAAGGACGCCCGAGGCCTTTTGTTCCTGAAAAATATAGACGCTCCGCATTTGACCACTTACACGCACTCTCTCATCCGAGCATACGGGCGACTGCCAAACTCGTGTCACAAAGATGCGTCTGGCCAAACATGCAAGAGGAGATCCGCAATGTCTCGAATGTCAGAAGGGCAAGATTCACCGACATACCATTTCTCCAAATGGCGTTTTCCAGCTGCCTGACTCACGCTTTCGAAATGTCCACGTCGACCTCGTTGGACCGTTGCCACCGTCCAGAGGTTTCACGCATATCCTCACCTGTGTCGACCGTTTCACACACTGGTCCATGACCATTCCGATCAACGACACCTCTGCCGAAAATGTTGCTAGAGCCTTTGTCGACAACTGGATTGCTGCACTCGGTGTACCCTATACCATTACCACTGACCGAGGTCCACAATTCACATCAACACTTTTTTACGACCTCAAACGGTTACTAGGTACGGATCACTTCCGAACCACCGCATACCATCCGGCTGACAAAGGCATGGTCGAACGCTTCCATCGACAACTCAAGGCGTCGCTGATCGCCTCCTCTAGCACATACTGGTCGGGGCGTCTCCCGCTCATTCTTCTCAGTATACGCAATACTGTTAAAGACGACTTGGGTTGCACAGCCTCCTAAGTCGTCTTTGGCACTACCTTACTCCTGCCGGGTGAAATGATTATCGATTCTGCAACTACTGGTGAAACGGATCCAAAATACTACGCTCCCAGGCTTCGCCAATACATGCGTGATATCCGTCGTTCACCGACTTTACAAACCTCTAAGCCCACCCAGGTACATCCCGATCTGCCTACATGTGAATTCGTTTTTGTGCGCGCCGATGCGGTCGGAAAGCCTTCGCTGTTGATTCTTTTCTTCTATCCTTATTTTGTACAACGGCGTTCCCCTTTTTGTTATTTTGGTTTTGCGCCTATACTAACGTTCTTGTCTTTGACCTGAACGTAAAACCGTTCTTTGACCTTGTCATCGCACGTGCTTTTAAGCCGACACGTGGTTTCGCTATCTTGTAAACACATGGCTTTGAGTCGGTGTGGACTTTGGGATCCGTTAGGAATCAGCAGTTCCTAAACCGGTATATAGGAGCCGGCGTAGTCCCACGATTTGAGGTTTGTACAGTTGTATTATTTTATTATTTTATTTATAGTACCGCATTTGTTGATAAACATCCATTTGAGCGATTTGGCTTTTGGGGTTTTGCGCGTAACTCGGTCCAACAGATTGCTGGAAGCAATCTATATTTACAACCACCATACGAAGGACCTTTCAGAGTGATTTCCCGAAAAGGCAAATCCTTCGTCATTTATCGTAACGCCCGAAAAGACACAGTTAGCGTCGATCGGTTAAAGGTTGCTTACGTGCACATACGACCAACCCCCGATGTTGAGCGTTGCACAGCCCCCTCCGTTACACAGTAACATAGTCACACGTACCCTCCTTCGAACAACACAGCACACACCCTCACTGACAAGATCTGGTAGACAGCAAAACTTCCTGTTCGTTTCAAAGACCAACTATTGTGACACATTTTCTTTTCGAGCACCATGCCCACCCATTTGGCGCTCTAGGGGGAATTCTGTGGCACATGTAAACCACTATTTTTCATGCTCAATATCACCTCCTTTCTCCTCAAGAATATCGATCACATTACAGTACAAAAGTTTGTTTTACTGAAATATAGCAACAACCGCCCGCTTTTTGGGTCCAGCTTGACTTTGGGGCTTTTGCTGAGTGACTGTGATTGTGAGTGCCGGTTGGCTATCTTTGGCTGCTATTAACTCTAAACGTGAACAAAAATTTTAGCTACAAAATCTGCACTGATCTATTCACACCGGTGTATTAGTATTGCGATCACCGGAGGTTTGGGATACCAGGAAAGTAGAACTTTCTCTTGTTGGTGTGGTGATTTAACGGATTACGGAACCACGGATTCTACTATTGTGAAATGTGAGTCAAGATTTACTTGGATTTTTCTCCTTGTGACATTGTATCTGACTTACATTAGTAATTTGTTCCCTTCACTAGACACCACAGGGCCGTTAACCACTACAAAATCATCCGGAATCGCCCTTTCATCCGCGTTCCATGGCCCTGTAGGGAGCGGACAAATCAGTTAGCAACCCAGGGTCGCAAAATCACGAAGTTAGACGGTTTCACTCCAGTATCTACGGCCAAAATAAGTTATTAAAAACCTTGGATGCCAAAATACATCGGGCCAGCAGAGAATATCGGAAATCTCAGGACTTCTCATTACTAATTCTCATCAATAAGCTCTCTACTGACCGAGAATCCTTGCGGGTATCTCCCGAACGCCAAGAAGAAAACACCGTCCTCAGAGCTCCCCCCTATACCAAATTACTCAGCCAACTGTTCCGTAGCCGTTGCACTCCAAACAGCCACTCAATTGCTTGTTTGCATTTCACAGCTAGTGGCCCCATCACTGATCCTGTCAATATAGCAGACCTTCTGAACGCTTATTTCGCCGGCTGCTACTTACCCATTCCTTGCAACTCCAAACCCATACCCACTGCTGCATATCTCCAAACCCTTAACGGTCAGGGTAACCACTCGACTCTCAGTAACGTAACCATCTCCCTAGCTGATGTTTCTTCCCTTCTTCTAAAGATTAAGGACTCTGTTGTGCCAGGGACTGACGGCCTTCCACCCCGCGTTCTGAGACAAGGCAGACAAGACATTGGAATCCTTGTATTAAGTCTTTTTACCCACTCTATAAACCATGGAATCGTCCCCCCAGTGGAAGAAATCTATAATCCACCCGCGCTTCAAATCAGGATCTAGACAAACTCCTTCCAACTATAGGAGAATCTGCCATACCTCCCTCCTAATGAGAACCCTTGAACGTCTGGTCAAAGGGCCATTAACCAAGTTCCTCCTGGCTACTAATGCCATAGATGACCGACAGTATGGATTCCTGTCTCAAAGATCCGTCAGTGGCTGCCAGCTTCACTTCTTTGAGACCATCA
>SJOL01006691.1:3474-45473 GCA_004794785.1 Opisthorchis felineus
CTGGTCTTGGGAGATCGAATATTTTGTACAACTGGTTGACGTTCGGTGACCATTATTGCGCTTTTAAGAAAGGGCTCTTAATCGGCCGTGGCTGATTGACATGCCATTTTTATATCGACGATCCAGCCCGTACGCTATAAATCCCTTAGGCGGACGACTCTAATGTTCCAGTTATGGTGCCTAGGGTGATATTCTCTCACATTCACAAGGTTCCAAGGCCATAATGTTTTACTGCTTACTTTCGGTGATCAAGTGCACTTAAATGTTTCCAGGAGAGCGCAGCGGGTATGTTTCAACCACTTTTTCATCCTAACCTTCAGTGAAGAGCGACCGCTAGTTTGGGAACAGTCGCATCACTTCTCTTGATGAAGATTAGTTCGGTAGTAGTAAGTATCAGCCAGCTGTAAATCCTTCAAACACTCGGCTTGGAAATTTACGGTGAACAATGGTTAATCACAGTATGTTGACTCTGAATGTCGTGGTGTTTGAAATAGTGCAGGAGGACAACCGGTACTTCGTGGTTAACTGGGGGCAATTTTAAGCCATTGGGAATACGGGATATCTAGCTCACTTTTGGAGCATACGTAACTAGCATGATAAAAAAACTGGTGGACAAATTGGGCGTTTACCAACAATTTGATGTTCAGCAGAAATAAAAAAGATACACTATTGGGTAAACCGAAATAACTGTTAAGTTTTTAACAAATCTTCCACTACCAAGCGGTGATTTTCACTTATGACTGAACTGTGAACTATGACAATTCACGATTTTAGCCACTTCAAATGAACGGCTATTATCAGTACGTCTAATTCAAAGTTCCAGCGTCCTCTTTTGACTGGTCAGCCGGTTTCCAACTGGTTAAATGCCCAAGTGAAATACCTAAGTAGGTTGGGGCGGTAATATTTCAAGCCTTTTTGCATTTATTCCCTAATAACATAAAAGGAAAGTCATCTTCAAAAGTTATAAGTTTTGCAGTATAACATAATGAAATAGACACTGATAAACAGGCCTCCTTCCATGATACACCTAATAAGTAAGCTTACTTGGGCTTAACACCTACAGGGCGACCGGAGTCTGTGGTCGATGTGAACAAATATCCAAGGGAATCCCTGTGTGTTTGGACTCCCTGAAGGAAAAACAAATGAATATATATCGGGTTGAATCTTTCTATCACGCATTGACAATTTGAAGTTGTATTGCTTCCGCGGGTCAGCACCCATTTGCAGTTTTTGCAAAAACGACCATGATGCGAGATATTAGCATCGCATAAACCTGAGAATAGAACCCAATGGGGCGTCTTACCTGTACTAGTTATATTAAACTTTTGTATGGAAATAACCCAAATGTTACACTTACAAAATAACCATGTTTGTAGTCATCAGCCAGACGGAATTACATGCAAACACAATTGAAATCACTCTCATATTCTAGAATGTTTTCTTGAGATTAACAACTTTGACGAAGAAAGACAAAATCATTTTATTTTTAGACACTATTTTATTGTATTTCAATGTTTATTGTATTGATTTCGGATGTGAATTTGTATCGCGAGAACATGACGTCAAATGTTCTCAAACCTACCTAATTGGCTACCAGCAGAGCATTTTCGACATAAATGCAACCACAATGGCATCCTGGATATTGCAAACGTGATTGCGTTCGTAGTTCATATTTGGACGAATTGTGTTTACACTCTGGGATATCATTGCAAGCGCTGAAAAATCGCTTGCTCATTTGCTAAAATCTTAGCTGGTTATAAAATCAGTTGAATTCATTGAGCGTTTTCCACAAAATGTGAATGGTGTATTTAGAGTTTCGGAGCAAAAATGTATAGGTTTTTAATCTCCTAGATCGTTGGTGTCCTTTTGGTTCTAAAAAAATCACTCCAGCTCGTTTGTCACGGGAGAAAAATCAGCATTATTATGGCATCAAAGATATTTAATCAAAAAATGCACTTTGCCACGTTCATCAACGAGGCTTTTTTGAAAGCTACGAACTCATTTTAGTACATATAACAACCATCCGAATATTTTCGACAATATGGGTTAAAACGGCTCCTTACTACCAAAAGATCAAAACAGAACATTTCGCTGTAGTAAACGTTCCCGGCATAGCTGCCATTGAAAAGTAAGGAAGCACGGGTTCTGGGATACTGCCAAGTTGCCGTAGCTTAGACAGGTGAAGTCGAGTTGATGAGGTTGGGTTCGAAAGATGAATATTTCGGTCCGTGACCTAGCACATTAACCACTGAGACATCTTTATACTGCCTTACCAAGAAGTGATACCGAGAAAATGTACCTGCGCTTTAAAAATCATTCTGGTAACCAGTGAAAGGCAAATGTGTCACTGATAAAACTTTGTAGTCATCAACTTTGTAGTCCGAGCGCAAGTCAGCTCCCTCAAAAAATTAGCGCTATTTTACCAGTTAACCTGAGCTACGGAACACAATTCGATAAGTTAATGTATTTATCAGGTTTGCATTCTGGATAATGTTTCGCAGAATGTTTACCAATTATTTAACCGTTCACACTGCTTGATGTGTCAAATCCGCATTAGTCTTTGCTGATGCAGCCATTTGGAAACAACACCAGCACGGCCATCCGTGTGCTTACAAGCAATCCATCGTTGCATTTTCTAGATGCCACGAAGACTGAGCAACACAAACCAGCCTCTTTAAAGACAATATTCTATTGTATCCAAATACGTACACGTATCAGCTGAGCATACCGTGGAGTGTTGGGCATTGTTCGGTATACCAAAACTGACCCTCACATAACCGTTGAGTCGATGCAAATTCCACTTTGCTAAGGATTAATTTCGTCTATTGGCAATTGAAATGCCATAATGGCAAGGGTGTTTGGAGTCTGGTTTTACACCTAATTATGATCTTATTTCTGCAGTAAAGGTATGGTGTTAGGTATGTTGAGGCAGTAAAAGTTCCATTAAATAACCAGCGGTGAATCTTGACGTCAATAGGTGTTGAAATCATTGAAGGGGCACTAAACTACATTTTTACGACAAATACTGGGTCAAGCGCTTTCATAAATATCTGATTTATTATCATGAATACTAGCGCAAGGTGACTTTGTTGCAGTAAATTACCATTGCATCTGACAATTTGAAGCAATCACAATTTATTGTTAAAAAAGAGTAGCCTTTTTAAGGGTACACCTTAACATGTTCATATTCCCACAAAGGAAAATCTTCGCTGACAGCCTGATTAATATCGCAGTTACCCAAATCCCGGGCTTCTATTTGAGATCACTACCGACACACGCTTAAGTGAAGCCAGATCACTCTCCGAGTTCGCGAAACGAGAAATAATGAATGGACATGGCCGTAAAATATTTTTCATCGAATAACAGGTTTTGAGTGTCCTCAATTACTGGCGTCTAAATAAAACAAAACTAAATGCACTTTACTAGAAAATGATTGTGGTAATGGCCATTAATCAGTGAATCGGCGAATAGGTCATTGATTATCCGCGTATGCGCACTACACAAATGCGTCCGCTTCAATCAAAATAATTGTTGTAGAATGTTTCTCAAAAGCGACCCATTACCCGGCTATATTTATGCACTGGCACACGTTGTTTGAAATCCGCTACATAAACCTCATTCTCCCAATGTAACTCTTAGTTCTATTCACATGTCCAAATAACTATTGTCTTGAATCATCTCAAGATATTTGACTCCTCTTGCGATAGTAACTTTTTTTCTATCATTTACATAATTCACCCGGATTTTATCTCTACATTGGAGCGTCGTTGACCTACAATAAATGAGAAAAAACACCATTGCTTATATCACCAAACTAATATTGGAAAGCTTCAGAACTATTTCGTGTTGCCACAATTTTATGCGGAAGTTTAACGTGTATTTACCGAAGGCTTCTGAAAGTTTACCCGTATTACATACATCAAATCAGACATCTACTAGTTTGGCGTATGCATGTTCAACCTGCGCTCTAAGGGGTGATACCGTAGATATTCGTCCTTTTGATAGCGATTCAACTACGCTGACGAGTTGTTGTTTACCATTTATGACCTTTTGTAGCCGAAGTTACATTCAAGCCTTCGTTTTGCAAGCTCATGAGAGCAATATAATAAGTTTATTTCAAAACTACTTCGATTCAATTTTGAAATGTGCCATTCTATTTGCGTGTAGCTAATTGAGAAGCCTCCCATCACTTTAAGTGATGAAAAAGGAAAACAATTTCCAGTGTAAGATTATTTGTAGTTATATAAATTTTCCAAGCTGTGCAACTCCGTTTATTGTGCTGGCGGTCAAAAGTAATGGTACGTGTGTACTCTCAAATAGGGTAAAGAGCATTTAACTAATCACCTGGCATGGTGTTACGATTACGACACTTTTCTACAAATAATGAACGGAACTCGGTGGACCTCAATATCTTCACAAGGAGAAAGGACTAGATGGTAAACTTCACTCTGGTAAGCAGTTTGTCGTTTTTGAGCAGTTAATGCAGCGACCTCCTAGGTTCAAGGCTTATAAATGGCACTGGATATTGTTTGCATTCGCGTCCAAATCATTCAACTAACGATACATTTTAAACAAAAAAACTCAAGTTGTTTGATGTAGTTCATTCGGTTGCTGTGTTGGATGCAGGCAACTTACAGATAGCACGTTGTGAACAAAAAAGAAGCGTATCCACATTTGATGCAAACCAAGAGCACGCGGTAGTGATTCATTCACACTGAGTCAGGTATACATTCGTAAGTAAACCTTGTAGATGGCTGTATAGGATTTTGCGGGAGCAAGTTTGCCCGCACGGCTTCATTTCTAATATTCGACGGCATCTAAAAATCTCAGTTGCAGAGCTGTATTTTCGTTGCGTGGTCGGCTGAATCGCTCAGCCGTGTGATGACATATCTTCCAATTACCCTTGCTCACATCGAGCATCACGGGGGATACCACGCCACATGCTATTTTTATCAATCCGTATAAGCGGCAGTTACAACAGCAAATTTGTGACTCAGAATTGACGTGCACTTGTAGAAAACTAAATTGTTCAAAACTCAGCTCATTGAGATTGGTTGCCCATGAGTACTTATTGTTCAACATATGAATGATCGACACGACGAAAATTGACAACCAATAGCCCAAATTCCTATTAAGCGATGGCGTTGTGATCTTTGTCATTATGAATGACCCCATCGAAAGATGTGTGAATAGAACACCCTTTCTCACTACGCTAAAAGCAGAGCACTTCGTGTTCATTGGAGTTTAGGATGATGGTCAATTTTTAACTTGTTTGAAGCGGTAGGTTAAACGCAACTCTCCGGCAAACACGGAGAAATAGGATGAGACGTGAGCCTACTGCCCGATGCAGTTGCTGAAACGCTAACGAGAGAGAAGCTAGCAAAGAAATTGTGATTTAAAATTTTGAACATTACTAAAATAGGCTCCAATTACAACCATCAGCCCAAAATGAACGTTTATTCTGTCTATTTTCAAGCAGCTGGCGTCAGTCGCAAAGACATTAGGTAACTATCGGTTTGGTCGAGAAGACTTAGAAGCAAGCAAAAATCATCTTGTATTCGTGTCCATTAACTAGGGTTTGACTTGCGCAACCGAGTGCTATTTAACAAAGTCATATGATGTCGCCGTTTTGCTGAATATAACAACTTCCAACGCGTGTTTTCTGATCGTCTCCCTCTGTAACATGCACCTTGGCACATGATGGGACAAAACCGGGAACTACTAAAAACTTGGGATCATGCTGGCTTAGAAGCCTTACGTAAACAATCTGCGTCGTCACCGCAGAGGACTTCAGGTAAAAATAATAACCCGGTTATATATACACACAGTGTCATTTTATTCTTGAATAATATTTCATTTTTCGTAAAACGTCTCTGTACTCTGATGAAGGTTTATTTTGTTCATGAGTAAATGTGATACGTTCGCTTTTGTGTTTATTATCACCGGTTGGTATCTGTATTTTTCTGCTATTATGAAAGGTTAAAAACTCACCAATGCAGCGCATGCGAGCGTCTTTCCACCATCTATCTGTGAATCAAGGTTGGAGTTCCCAAGCGAGTACATTTTACGTGATGTGGTTAACTAATGGCACATTCATATAATCGAAACAAATTGATGCTACAATTGCGTCCAGCAAGTTACCTGGAAAAAACACGACAGTATTCTCTGATGCATGTAAAGTGACCAGCTTTTTTAATTCTGCAAATACGGACAACAGTTATTGGAACACTGCCCCAAACAACAACTTGTGTCACGGGAAAACCGTCAAAAATTTGTAAACATACTTACTTTCCGAAAGCAGTCTTTATGCTTGGTTTACAAATCTTTTTGGCCAACTAGCTTTCCTAAGATAACCATGTAATTAGCCATCGCGGAAATTCCGGGTCTTCAAAAATCAGGCGCAGGAATGCTTTTAAATTCTGGTATCCCAAAAACTACAACTACTACCAACCGCACTGGAAAATGTACAACGATAATCGCTTGAGCAACATACTTTTTCATGTCCATCGTTCTAGTGTTTTTCAAATAATGATGCGGAATATTGGCTTGAAGGCGTTTACAGAGGTATATCCTTTTTCATTAGCTAAAGCGTTTTCCTCACACGTTTTGCTCAGCATGTGTTAGATTTAAGCCATTTTATTTCAAGGTTATTTGGATGCACAACACGTAACATATCGGACGAGACTTGTCATATTCTTATATATGCAGCAGTTTAAATAAAACGCTTTCACAGACCTATGCAACGATCCTTCTCTTCATTATTGCTCTGATCTGAAGATGAGAATAATTTATGAAAAATGGAAATTATATGTGTGTTTTCATAAATGCATAGATGTGCGAATAACAAATAAGTGGTTATATTGCAATCCGATTTCACACATGTCTGGGTTTGTACACTGCTCCAGCTACTAGTTTCTAGTTAGCATTTTACACACGAGCAGTTGGCTGGGTATCTTATTTATCCTGACAAATAGCACATATTTTTTCTGAGAAACAACAACATTCCGAAGTGAAATGCATCAAACGGTAATCACAGAGGCGTTATAGGAGACGAGTGCTACCTTACCGCGACACAATTCCACTATTGCAACAACAAAACCTGCGACGAAAAAATGTGATTTATCGGTATTCTGAAAGACTTATAAGTACAAAGAGAAATCTACATGCAATTTATTCCGTCCTAAATTGATAATTAACATTCGTGTTCTTTTGTATGCAAATATTCCACGTTAGTCAAAGGCGAATTTGGTCTCACTTTAATGACGTCGGTTTAGTGAATTATTCTCAAAAGTCGAGACGTCCAATTTTTATTGAGGTTTGGGAAGCTTACTAGATTTTGCCGTAGGTTGGTCAGCAGAGCAGTCATAAGCTCTCTTACTTACATGTAGTACCCCCCAAACTGAAATGAATAATGAAGTATATAAAGAGTGAGGTTTACGACGGTGCTCATTGCAACACACTATTTTATGACACATCCATAAGCAATGTCCGATAATTTGGAATGAGAAGCAAAACACGTACGTGCACAAGTTTGTTGATCATACATGATTGACATATTCTACCAATTAAAGCATTCTTTAGTTTACGGTTCATGGATCACTAAGAACTTGTCGTTATCTTCGTGCGGGTTTTTTCTACATGCTTCTGTAGATGTTAATACCACGGCTAGTGTCTAGTGAATAATTTCTGGTGAACATGAAACTTAAGTGTTTACGTCGATTTTACTTTCGATAAAAGAATTCAAAGCGCCGTTTAGACAGTCGATAGCAAAGCCAACACTATGGGCAAAAGACGCGCAGCAAATTTACGACCAAATTCGTCAGTGAGTTGAATTCGTTCGCGTACGAGCGGGTGAGGAGGACGACTGTATTGCTGTCGCCCTCAACACTGGCGAGAATAAAACAGTGTCTTCAATTTGTTTGCATTATTCGCACACAGAACCTTCTCCGCACGAGCGCGCTGCGTTGCATTTTTGCGCCCGTTAAACACACTATAGCCTACAAATGTTGCAGATGGCAGTTGTTTGCTTGTTTTGTAGGTAAACTAAGCAGTGGCTGACGCAAAGCTTTCACTTGAAAAAACATCTCCTATACGTAATTCAAAATCATTCCAACATTAAGTTGAAGCATACTGAGAAGTATAATATTTTTTTTCAAATTGACGACCCTTAATACCTGAACCTAAGCATTCACGCATTGGCATCTTCATATTAAATGACAGCACTTTGATAAAATAGATGATTCCGTTTTTGACACTTCGAAATGATGACTGCGAAAAAGCAGTCGGTGTGAGCGGTTCGTTTTCCATCTCTTTGGTAAGGACGATATATAAAGAGTTTCAGTGGGATAAGGGTGGCTTGGGGTTGATCTCGAGATTTGCAATATAAAAAAAAATTTTTTGCCATGAATATGCTATTTTTTAACAAGTAAATGACTTATTATCAACCATAATGAATACACTCTTACCAGTACACAAATCATATGTCGGAATGCTCCTTGTTAATACGCTTTCCACTAAATTGGAAGTTGGGAAAAATGCATAAATATTGTGTGACACGTATTAAGCTTAGGTAATAGTTTACCCTATACATAACATACAATTGCTAAAAACAATAAATAGGGAATGCAGTTCCATGAATTTGTGTTCTGGACTGTTTTCGTTGGCTTTTTCTTGCGCTTTGCTCTTTGTGCGACCTTGATATATGTGATCAGTAATGCGGCCGGATTGATTGCGTGCAAAAAACTTCACCATGCGTCGCTCACCTGAAAGCTCATTTCCCATGTCTAAGCTGTTATATTCATTTGCACTCACGCTTTAAAGATCACTCCATGTAATCTGGATAAATGCAACATTTTTCTCACAATTAAGGGGATGTTTTAAAATCAGTTCCTCAGCATGTTTTCACTGATGGTCTCATATTTCAAACCCACTTTTTTTAGGTGTATATATAAAGTCACCCTTGTTTTTGAAAGATAAACAACCGGACCTCAAGCTTAAAGGAAATTTGAACAAAAAATATAAGTGCAAAGAGCTTTTCCTTATGGGTGATTTTGTTTTGTGTGTCAGCTATAATTGTAGGCAAAGGCTCTTCCTAGTGACTTCTCGATTTTGCTCATACCGGTCTACGGTGGATTAATTGCCATGCAACATCTGCAGCCTTTGTATATCTAGCCTTGCTCTAGATTCAACAATGATTATAATGGCTTCTACAAGTACAGCAGTGCTTTCAAAAATCCGGGGAGTTGTTCGTCCGCGTTAAACACGCTGATGAATTTACGGATTATTTATTACCAGTAGCGGTCCTCGAAAACAGAGGGCAATCGGAGTACATCAGGATATTCCAATCACAAACAATTATGTAGAGTTATGCGGCAACTACCAAGTAACGTTCGCGAATAATAATGGGGTTCTAAATAATTTTCGGGAATCTGTCTATTCGCAATAATCCAGATAAATACCCAGTAATGATTGGTACCGGGTTTATTGTTGAAGTAAAAGCCTCAAAAGCCAATCCAATGTTGAAATCTATGTGCAAGCTCCCCCAGATGTGAGGCGTTTAAATGTTTCCCCATGTGTGCAACTTTCTGAAAATCATTTTATTGGCCGGGGATGAAATATTCTAAACTTCGAACTGCGAAAAAGTAAGATGTGTACCAGTAACCAAGATTACCATTTGTGAGAACGGTGGTTTGTAGTCTATAAATGTCTTCCATAAACGTTTGCAGTGCTGGATCCTACGCCTTTGTGTCACCAAATATCTGCGGCGACCCGTCATTTATAGGTTACCAAGTAAAACATGAGGCCACGAAATAAATTTCCTTTTGTTTTGTGCGGCAGGTTTCACCCAAAATGGGCAAACATAACTGGTTCTGTATATCGTCTCTAAAGTTTTATAATAGAAACAAATACCCGTTTTTACGTGAGTGCCCAGCATTGTAGTGCTTATTCTGGTCATGAAAATTGGGTTAATGACTCAAGATTTTCACAGTTGTTAATCAAGTAATCTTCGAGCTTTTAAACTGCAACTTCACCAGTTGGCCCAGTTAGGTCGCAACCGCATCCGCGCTTACAATTACCCCTTTCACGAGTGTGCTCTATTCTGCACAATACTTCCGCGATCTTTGGGAGCACCGCCGTACCCGTTATTTTTCAACCAGTGTTATGAGCAGCAGGTCTTCAGTGTAAAGTTATCAACACCAATGTTCCTGGAGGATGAGCTTGCAGTTTATTTCCACGCTTTTGCCACTCGCATGGTCTGGATGGTATTAAAAGTATTTTCGGACACAGTTTACTGCTTTGGTTATTGGGGTGTCTTAAATGCTGTGTATAAAATAAACCTTTGGATAAAGGCCAAATGATGGACATTTTTTTCGTTTGTTTTCATCGCAATCACTACAGAATTACACTTGTGAATTCCCCGTCTTACACTTCGAGTTCTAGGCAAAGCCACCGATCCTGGAATGTGACGGTTCTTTCACCGTAAAATGTCATAGTTTCTGCTAAGTCTGCTTGCGCCTGCATCGACTAGAATCGTTGTAATAAAATCCTCTTCAGGGAGCATGAATATACTTGCTGGTTAAAAACACGAAACATACATGCAATTTTGTCTCATTAAGTGCACAATGCGCAACTGAAAACTCTCCGCAGCGCAGCATTGTTGAGATGCTGATAAATAAATGCGTTACTGTGATCATATAGAAAGATTCGGGTCACCTGTGGGTTTCAACCGATATTTATGGAGGGGATTCATGCGTTAATGACTTGCTGCGCCTGTTCTCCAGCTGAGTCCATGGAGATAAACTTCTTGAAACGAAGTATTTTACCAACCAAGAACTCAGCACCCATGAGAAACATGGCGAACGAAATTTTTTTCCGATAAGTAAATCGTCAATCAACATCTTGTTTTTATTAAATTAATATTAGACGACTGTCTTTTACTGGTCTTTCAATCTCTTGCTTGAGGACTACGCCTCATTGAGGTGGTTTTACCTACGCGTTGGATCCAATCACGTCGGGTAAGAAGGGGGTTTTCTTCCAAACACATGATTTTGTGTTCTGGAATATGAAACTTAAGGAGAATCATAAATCCAACAACAAAAAACCGCAAGATATTTGACACATCCGGGGTCATCAATTAAAATCACGCTATTACGAAAACCACCGATGTTTAGCTTATTACGGTCTCGGGACCCAGTTTATTGCCAAAAACCGATAAACCTCGTTCATCTTGGATTTACTAATTGTTGCTTAGTTTTATCCACATGCACCCCCGACTCTAAGCGCCTCGCTGTATCAATTCACCAAACTATCAGGAATGGTATTTGGTAAGCTCTTTTGGAAGAATGGCAATAAGGGAAGTTTCGTATTGTGCATGAAACCTCGTGGGCAACAGCACATATTGTGAAGTGTGGTGGGCTTGGGAAAATACATTGTGTCAGAAGCTTTATCATAAACCAAGAAAGGAAAATTAGGCCTAAAGCATTTACTTCCGCGGACATACATGAATGACTTATTTTGCTCCTGCACGCTTACGCGCAAAACACAAAAGTTCAAATTATGATCACGTTTGATGACTGTTGTAATTCGCAAATCAGTGGCCGTCAATCTCATTGTAGATAGTATTAATTTGCACCGCAATCGTTCGTGTTAGGGGAACCCAGCACAAACTAAACGGGACGGATCTGGTCCGCTACACTCTAAAAGTAAGGCCGTAAGTGTGCAACATTAAAGAGTGCAACAATAATTCCGGAGTTCAACTGATAAAGCCTATTTTATGTGATTTGTTCTCCTCAGTATCTGTCCATCCTGCCCTCTCATACCAACAGGCTCTTTCGTTAAGTTTAGATTTTGACACACGTTCTACTCGTGTTCTATAAGTAACACTCACAGCAAGAAAGCTATCTGAGAATAATGTTGTTTCTAAAGTGTTAGTTATTTTCTCTGGTAGCGTAAATCTGCCACGTTAAACGACAAACAAATTATTGAAGACTTTGCACTGTACTAGTTTTGCCGCATGAGTTTTCCTCAGATTTTTTATCATTCTTCTCATGCAGGGTTCGGGTTGCTAAATATAGCTTCACCTCGTTTGTTCGACTCCGCTTTGCGCATGGTCTTTTTGCCTTATGAACACGCATGGAATTATTTGTTTACCCACCAGCTTTTCCGGATTGTATTGGTTCTTAAGTGTCCATAGACATACAATATGTTAGTCACTACTAACTGGTCTCCATAGTATCATGTGTTTTGCATAATCATTAGACGTGATTTTCTCTCGTCCGTCTCTCGTATTGTACCGAGTAGCAGGGATCAAGGCCATGCATTTACTATCAGTACATTTTTATAAAGCCTAGATTCAGGCTAATCAGTGACGCCCAATGGTTTCCATCTGTACGTCAAATTCGTGTGCCATCTTGAGTTGAATCCATTAGTCATGCATCCATACAAAATTGCGCCACATTAGGAGGCGGGCAATTTGTATCCATCTGAACATACCCATGGTTATCAGACGATTGTGCGGCTAAATGTATGCACCGAATTTATGCATTTTCTATACTCCGAGTTTTACGAATCACGGTTGAGTGGTTGAAGTTAGTAGTAAGGGGAAAAATAGTCGGTGCGGCAGGATGCTTCAGATATAATCCCGATATAGCAAACGGCCTTAGCCGCTTCCCAAGCAGAAAATATAAGTTTTCTCGAAAGTATATTTATATGCTTACGAAGTCATACTCAACATCTCTAAGTTTACCCTGAACAAGCTCGGAGAACAATTTACCAGAACTAGAGTGCGCATATGTTGATTATAACCCATCTGTCGTTATTCGACAGCAGTGATTTAGAAACGGAAAATGATTGTAGCTGACAGAGCGTGGATAAATTCCAAGATGCCTTGAATAGAAAGGAAGAGCCATATGGATAACCGGCCTCTGAGTAACTTTCTCTGAACACGACTAACTAACTTGTCCCCATCACATAGTACAGTATTTAAAAAAGCAGCTAAGGGGCCTAAATTACTGTAATTCAAATGACTGTTCCACTGCAGCACAATTCTATCTTGATCATCCTAGGTTAGTAGTAGTAGAATAAGGCCGCTTGGCGAAGCCAAGAAAATTCTTGGAAATGTAAAACCTCCACGTGTACGGATTCCTAAATTTTTTTGAGCTTTACTATCCTACAGATGGCATTATAATTATCACGCTGATGATCCTGTAGATACACGCCGTGTACGAATCTAAAAGTGTCATAAATACCCTCTACTATATTGTACACAGCTGCATCCTTATCATCGCCCTATATTGCACCCTCCGACCGAGGTTCGCTTAACCGAGTTTTATTCTTGCGAATTCTCCGTGTTTAGCCTAATACGCATTACCTGAAGTAGGCTGCCTTAATGGTTGAGCAGAGGTGCCTCATCCAAACGCTCAGAATATGAAATTCTAACACTTATGCAGTCACCTCTGCTAGTGAACCAAGGAAATGTGACTTTGTATGAGCACTCCAGGCCTTGCACCTTCTTTCTCGAACAGCGGCATACTTGGAAGATTGTAACGTACTCACTCGTTGTTTAGTTAGCAGACACGTTTTTGAGGCTAGCAGAGGGCAACCACTCGACTGCCTAGTTGTCGTTGGCACAAAATCTTTTGAAGTGAAACGTAGGTCTCGTCTGGCCACTTCCAGACAAACCATGTGATGCTCTTAATTGCATGTTTGACATACTGCAGCTTTACGGGCAACTTGAACTTGTTCCAACCCAAAATTGTTAACGATTCTAGGCACTGCTGCGAGCCTGCTGCACGCGCGAAAACCCAGCCTTTTGTGCTGATTTTGTCTCCCACGTTACACATGTTTTAATTAGCCCTTCCTATCGCCGTGCGAGTAACCTAATTATATATTTGCCGATGTAAGACAGTTTGCAAATTTCTGCTTTGTAACCCAAGTAGCTCAGGTACGTCGCATTATTGCTGATGCGTTCAATGAGCATGCAGTTAGATTGAAAGTGTCTTATAACCGATCAACGTAACATACTCAGTGCAGGTTTGGAAAGGTGATTTCCTTCTGTACCTGTGATTATTGTTTCTAAACAGTAAATGGTAGCTCGGAACTGGCCTGTGTTGAGCTGCTTGTTAAATTCCGCGCGCTATCCATGTCTTCTGCAGGGATGCTAATAACTTCTAAATCAACGCTTTTTGTTATTACCTTCAAATATCGCCGGCTGTACAGATAACGCTCAACACAGACACGTTTTCGTTTCCTCTAAGCACGCTAAAAGCCCCAGGAAATATTCTCCGCTGTCAGTTTGAATATTGGACAAAAAACAGCTGTGCGGTTTCCTGAACTTTGTAAATAAGCGCTAGGCATTAATTTCGATAATCAACCCCATGTATCACTACTGTAATACTTTATTACTTGAGTATTCTTTGTGCATCTGACGTTCGCCAACGAGTGTGATTTCAAACAGCCATAAACGAATCGAATCAGTTTTTCACGCCATCATGAACTACGTGGAACATAAAGCTTTCAAACAGTTTTCAGGACCACCTTATGACTGAAAATTGCATAGTGAATTACGCAAAGCCGTAACACGTTTTGAATGCATTATGAGTTACCTTTTTCCCTGGACGTGTGATAAACCCCGTGCTTCACTTGATGATCATCTAAAGTTTGTAATCATTGATCGAATTTTGACCAGTTCACGGCGCCCGCGCATATTATTACGTTTGATTCTAACCCATAACACCTTGGGTCAAAGGTTTCCTAATCCGGGAAGTAATCTTTTTATCCGTATGTCCTGACATCTTTGCTCTATTGCTTCTCTATTATTTGTAATTTCCGTTTACCAGGGTCGCTCATTGCAAAATCTTTGTTAAACTCTCTCAATATGTCGACAGCTCTGTATGTATTTAGTCTAATGTCTGAACTTGCAAGGTTTTGGTGAATGCCATTGCTCAAATGCCTCCAAAGAAAACCGCTCAGCGCGTGAATAAAGGCAAAAATAAATATTTTTCTGACGAAAACGGACAGTGGGATCTGTAGTTAAAGAAGGCCGGGATATGCAATCGATTACAACTTTGGTATCCGCATGGTAAATAATGGACCATGTGGATAATTGCTTGGTTTTTCCCCTCTGAACAATCTATCATTTTTCGATTCGAGACGTGTTTATCCACGAATTGAGCCTGTGAAGGCACAGTGAATGGTATTTTGATTAGATTGAGCTTGGCTTCAAATAACTTTCCTAATTTTAGTTTGCAGCCAAAGCTGTGCATGAAAGTCCACGTGGAATTTATTTCTTTAAATTATTTATGGAGTAGTTACTCAGATTGTGCTCCGAAAAACACGCGACATAGCATGCTTCTTGAGCAAAACGAAAGAAGTCTGACATCATACTACGATGATTGGGACACGGTTACTCGGAGAACCACATGTAATTTTCGGCTAGTTGGGGAAACCAACAATTTTGGGCAGTACATTAAGCTTGGGCAGTGGTTGCTTAGCATATAGTTCGCAGAATTTTATGAGCGGAGGATTTGCTATCCAGGAGCACTCAAGTGTAATATAATCCCCAGGGTTAAAGTAAACGGGCAAATTAACGGATGCTTTTCTTTGAATGTTAATCGCATTATAGCGCTATAACCGGGCGGACCATGTAAAAGTCCTTCTGTTCGTCAATAGGGACGCATGAAATTTGCGATTTTTTACACTGCGAGTTTGTTTATGCAACTTATGAACACGTTCGAGTCTATGAAGGCAAGCGCTCAAAATTCATGTCTGGGTAACTGACAACGACAAGAACAAACTAGAAAAATCTCGTTAACTAGCATAATCTGTGTGGTTACATAAAAGCCGCTGCTTAAAGCTGATCGGCAAAACTATGCAGGGTGATAGATGATGGTTATCGTTTACCAGTTTAGAAAAAATCCGGCGTTGTATTTTTTTTCATTCTGCCTATTCTTGTAATGAGTGAATATGGCAGAATGTAGATGAAACCTACACAAAGGATCCACTTTATCAAAGAGAGAAGTTTATTGGCCTTTTAAAGTTCGTTTAATAACGTAAGAACTGCTGCCATCCTAGAAAAAGAGCCAAAACGGTGGTTAATGCTCCCAAGGCATTTAATTATCCGAATGAACCAGACCTTCAAAACTTTAGGGCTGTGCTTTCTCATTCATGGGCAGACTGATGGCGATTGGAAACGAAAGGTCCAGGAAAAAATTGAGCTTGATCGCCTTTGTCCTTGAGGGTGTCACGAAGTTCCACGTGCGTTCCACTTTTTAATGTTGTGATAACGTCGGTGAATGCCACAAGCTTGCTTCTCAGATACGACACAATCAAAGTCAATGAACCTAAGAGTTTTCCCACAGTCAAAGGTTTTAATATCAAGTTTTTTTCCATCCACAGCCGTAAAAAATACACAAGCCGTATTGTAAGTCGGAGTGAAATAATAAGGATGGAATTTGTTACCCTTAAAGGAGCGGCCATGATTGAAGCTGAACACAACAAAGCAGGTGAAGTTCTTAGCGAAATACACTCATTTGCAAATCAATTTGGTTTTGCGGTAGACTCAACTGAAACCCAGCCGAAACTCTCGTGTTGTGATGTTTTCAAGCAGCTGAATGTTTCTGTAGGTACGATATTCGCTATATCGCGATACATGTATGGACGCAACAAACTACTCATAAGGTTGCTGAATAATTGTTGACAGCCCACGACCGGTTTTGCCCTTCTTGGGCATCAGCAACCATATGCCTAGTGTATGAAGGTCACGCACCATTAGGTAAACGCACATTCAATGTTACGAACAATAAAAGATAGGGCACGAAGACCAAAACTAATGAGACAAAACGGTGCAAGGTAAATCCTTGGGCCAAAATTTCAACACATCATTCCGCTGACGATCCTAAGTATGATGCGTACGATGAGCTCCATGGACACCGAAAGCAACCGGTCGGCCCATAGAAAGGAAGCGTTTCCTTTAGGTTACAATATACACTGGAGACCTGGTCGGATAATACAAAGATCATAATATGCGTTGCACGTTGTGGTTTGAGAGGCTGTCTAACGAGTTTTACTTAACCTATTATCTTAAACGAGGTAAGATATCGTTTCTGAAAATATATATTGATGAACGCTGTCCAATTCGAGGACGTGCAAGCCCTGGTTGTGACTGAGAATGCAATCACCTATTAATAATTGTTGGCCACAGGGCAGGCAAGTCAGTTATTTACCATTCCATATTGGGAGAATGTAACTAGTCGTCATGATTTCATTCGTCCATTTTGTCATACTTTTTAGCCCAAACATTGTCATCACATTGAGTGCTTGTTTTTCATCCTGACCCTTCTTCCCGTATGACTTCAACAGCTCCATTTTGACATGCGATACTATTGCACCAACAAGAATTGATGCAGAAATGGATGCCACTGAAGGTTGTCAGTTACCATCCTGCTCTATTTATTCGAAACGTGTGTGGGGGCGTTCACCCATAACTCAAGTGCTTATTGGATTTCTTAAACAAACAACCAATTATTTTGTGCTCATTATTATCCGTTGCCTTTTCTTTTTATCTGTCTGCGCACAAATAAATGAGCACTTGTTTACGAATTATGGATCCACTTGCTTTTTAGTAATTAGAGACAGAATCACGGTGTACAATAGTGAAAGAGTTAGCAGCATTTTTTGAAACCTAATAAATATATTCGGCAAATGTGAGTCCCCCTTTGTCCCTGACATATGGAATAATAATAATATGGAAATAATAATAAATCAACAATAATTGAATAATGTGGATTACTCGTCTCAGAACGGGCATACTTCTCCCAAAGACTAAGGAAAATTGAGTTATAAATGGCAACATTCAAGGTGACGCAAGCAGAATCATTGGAATCAGTGCAATTAAGGGGGTTGTATTCTTATCATAACAGACGTCCATATATCACACGAGCCATAATTCAGCTCAGAATATATCCCCTAAAACTGTTAACACTGCCAAAACGTGTGAGGTCCCGTGAGTTGTATAAATATACGAGTTGCATTAGTGCTAAATGTGCAACAATATGTTACAAAATCAACTTTGGTTTAAATGAATACGTTAAACGATTCTCTATCAGGCGATTCTGTCTGAAGCGCAACAATAATCACTGAGGACAATTAGTTGTTCGAGGGTTCTCCCAAAGTTTTTTTTTTTTTATGAGAGTCATCAGATGGTTTGAAGTTCAAATGTTCCTTGCAAATGATTAAATGTCATGGGAAAATATTGGGTTCTTCAATAGTAGCCAGATAAATAGTCTGTGGAGCGAGATGATTCGAACATCATTTTCAAACCTCTGGTCAAGAAAGCAAGTGCTTCAGTCAACTTTCTCAATAGCGGCGTATGAATCATCACGAAGAAATGCAATGGTATGAGAGATATGAACCAAAATGAAGGAGAACGACGAAAAATAAAATATGTATTTCCACGTCCATTCTAATAAACACAGATACTGTGCTTTAACATTTGCATATTTTGAAAGCTTTTCAAGAAAAACTACTAATAGCTGCATATCACTATTCAGTTTCTTTCATAGTCTCCTCATTTTCTGCAAACATTTAACGTTGCATCCCCGTAGAACTTCAGCAGTTTCACTATCGACCAAAAAACACGTAAAGCCTATCGTTTTAAAATCAAGAATTCCTCGATCCAAAGCATGCATCTATTTTTCTGCGTACATATTATCATCGTGATAAAAAAGTGGGGATCCGCGTTTCATATTTGCAAATACCGGATGAAATAGAGCATTTTGTCTCAAAGTATTATGGTGCTTACATTGTTTTTTCTACATCCGTGTACAGCATTAGAAGCAGTGTTAAGGAACGCTAGAGAACGGTGAAAACACGGGTTATATTAGTTGGCGAGGTTGACTCGTTACAAATGTTTGTCAGATGTTTCAAAATTCCGCAAATGAAATTTTCACGAATAAAAAAACCGTAATGTTTCAAAACATGTGGACACAAATACTATTTAGCCACAACTACATTTAGCTTAACGATGCGCAAGTCCCAGCGCGCCTAATCTAGTTGTTATGACATTTTCTACTAGAACCCACATGCAACCCCGTTATCACAATTTGATATTAATTCACCCAGATTGTTAACAACTGCACCGTGAAAAGCGGGGGCATCTCAATTAAACGAAGTAAGCACCATGTTGAATAAACCTCTCGAAGGTGTGATCCATTAGCGAAACTTCGGAATGTAGTTTGTTCGGATGCCTTTCTTGGTTGTTGGGGTTTTTGCCGAACACGACGCTTGATTTCATGCGTTTTATAAAAACTTGAGGTACCGTGGTCCATGTGGAGGTTCCTCCGTAAATCCTGCCTCAAAGTTTTATTTTTGTATAACTTTGAAACAGTGTATAATAGGTTTGACCTAATTAATTGTTTCAGAGATGGACTTAGCCCAATTGGATTGGTCACCTTGGAGTCTGAGTGTCGTCGTCGTCTCATTTCCTCGCATCGGTTCAAAGAGCGCATCCAGTTTTACGGTAGTGTAGATCACTTGTGTGGAACCGTTATGTTCTTGTTTGTGGTTCAATTTTACCCATAATTATTAGTTAATCTAATAGCGATTTGTATGTCTTCGTAGGAGGATGCGTGATGCTGAACTGATGCTATCTTCATTGGAGAATGGAGTTCTGAATTTAAATACAACTTGAAAACGATTGTAACATATTTAAAATAAGCTTAGATTCAAAGGAGAGATGAGGACCTTAGTGACATACAATTATTATTCCGCTTCTTGTAAGCAAAATAATAATAGAGTTAGGTGACATAATTGAACTCCTGGTCAAATGCCTCAGTCTCGTTTATTTTAGAAAACCGATGAAATACCTTCAGTCACCACATATTAAATAGATTATTCTCCATACACGACGAATCCCTTTCAACAGAAAAACATTGATGTAAACGCAGCAGCATTCTATCTTTATCATCCAAGAGTCTGTTGCTGCGACAAGGTAAAGAAAAGCTGGATGTCAAATGAGTACCATATGCAATGCTATCTTTGAAACCGCAAAGTGTGATAAACTTAGCGCCCAACCACTCTGATCACTGCTTACCTATTGCTGATGATGCACGGTGATTTATTGACCCCGACTGAGCAAAGCATATGGTATATCACGTGTTCCAATGCCTTACTTTCTTTCTGGCGTATATATTGCGGAAACACCCCTGCACTGTTGTCAAACAACCATAATTATGTCATTTCGTGCGTAGGTACAACCGGGGTTTGCTAAGATTATTATGAACTTCCACGCAGCTCTTTAAATCTGACAGTGTTTGTCATGCGATTCCATAGGTGCAATATTACAAAATTAAAAGGAAACATATTTAACCGTATCCTTGGTAAAGATAGTTGTCTGGAGGAACACCGAAGGACGACTTTACTGCACATCATGATCGCCATTTTGGGCAGCAAGCTAGTGTGCTTGTTTGCAAACCAGTGCTTAATAAGGAAACAACTACTTATAGCAATTTTCTGCCTAGTATTAACAGAGATTAATGGTTTTTCTTGTTAGTTTTCTTAGTGGTTGATCATTGAACACATGATGTGTGGCTGATCTCACAAAATATAGGCTTTGCTTTAGGCGTGCTGCATTCACATTGGTGAAAATGACAGCAATAATTTGGATATTGTTCAGCAGTTGTGTGATGGTAATGCTGTCAGTAAGTGTTTAAATCGCCGCCACATTTTTAGTAACGGAATACATAGTGGTCCTTAGATTAAAATTCTGCAACGTTTTGTCTTCCACACGACTGAGCGTTGTTGTGTTCTATAGTTGTCGCCCGGTTTTCATTGGATTTATTTCGAGTTCATTGAAGCGGTAGTTGGACTACAGTTGAACCACGGAAATCAAGCAGCACAGGAGACCCTCCATAGTGAACGCGCGGCGGATGCCCTGGATGTGGCCGGAAGACATCATGTTAGGGTGAACTGAACTACTGCAAAGTATTCTGACTTAGAGGAACACTACGAACTGGCCATTTTGCAGAATGCCATGAAATGGTTGAAGGTGGCCGAAATTCAAATTCTTGGGACATGGTACCCAGTTGTTTTTGGCAACATTCATAAATATCAGTGAGATAAATGGCCTTGCTCCCATTCGGTTATCAAATGTTTGCTTACAGAAAATTGCACGCAATCTGTCGACACGTGCACAATAATTGCATGCCACATGCTGTTCATAACCACTTTGAAGTTTTCCTTCATTCTTCGATGAAAAAATCAGTTAGGCTGTTACAGTGAAGAAAAAATGTTTTAACTGAAAACTCTAGACAAACCAGACCAACATGGTTTAGAATAATACATACGCCGCTAGGCAAGGTATTGACAATACAAGCGACGGCACGTGGATTATTCAGTTAAACCCATGGAAGCTTTACGCACGTTTTTATGTTTGAAGATGTTTTAGGCATATTCTTCGGGGAGCTCAAGAATTTACGTGTATTTTCCGAAATGTGTCTCAGTAACAACAACGTCTTTAATAGCGACTACATGGCTGTTTACATCGCTGTATCCTGTGTAGTAATCAAAGTCCTGATAATATTCATATTCCACTTGGAAAAAACTACAACATGCTGTATTATTTACAACCACCCATTTGAGACTTTTTTATTCTTTCATTTTACCTTACATGAATATACTAAATCATACATAATATAAAACATATGACATAACGCATACACTCCATATATTAATTTCAATTTGCGGATCGGGTCCACTCAGAAAGAAAAGTAGGTGTTAAATGAAAGGCAAGTTGAATAAAGTATTACCGCCATTTGTAATGAGTTCTGCTCAATGGTACTCAAAGATAAGTAGATCTACCACACCTCTACAGTCAGGTAGATAGGTAATTAAGACGGAATTCTAAAACAAGTTTTACCTGACACATCTACTGTTCACTGAGGTACAGATTTTGCGATTCCACTGTGGTATTCTAGATTTGTCATTAACTTCATTCCAAATGTCCACAAAATCCCTATTAGAAAAATTGTGTTCATGGACAAGAAATTGTCATTGATTTTAAAGCAAACTAATTTTTAGCCAAAGTGGTTTTAAGTTCGACCATTTTGAACATTTCGTAGAAACGCGGCCGTATCAATCCAAAAAAAAATGTTTTCTGGTCATTGATGATGATATCCAAGAAACGCATAAAGTTGTGTTTTGGCAATATGGGAACTCAGATTTGATTGCAGCTATTGGTCACGCAGATCGACTGATGTAATTTCTAGGGAATCAAAAGGGCGCATCCGGCATTCCCAGTAGGCTAGATATGCAAGATCTCTGTGCATGTGAGCCACAAGCCGTTGTGATTCAAGTTTGACGGGAAAATAATACGGCAGTGGAATAAGCTGTTCTTGGTTTCATGCTGTACACGCTATCGTTTGACCTAGCGGTACGCTAGTGTGGCCGACTAATATGTACACCAAAATTAAAACCGACGCTCGAATACTATGAGTTAGTTTGAGCTTATGGTCCCTGACCTTTGTGATTGTGTGGTCATGAATTAATTTCAGTCTCACTGAGTTCTCTACTTTAATAGCGTGTATGGCGCTCCGAAAGGTTGAACTTCTTTCCATCCCCAACTATTAGCTTCACTCCGCGAAGACCAAACAGTGCGAGCTGCTTAACAGGGCGATTGGGATTCATGCGGTCGACCCGCCTGCTGCCGCATTTGTAGTTGCCGCACATCCAATGGTATAGTTTTTCCCACTCATCTATTATAGTTCCACTGCTTTAGCCTAAAGTCAGAAGGTTATGTATTTGTTCGAGTGGGAAAAACTCACTGAAGTTGTAGCTATGCACATGTAAAAGATGTATCTCACAAGAGAGCATTTCATTAATTATTCTTACAAATACACATTAGGAAGTAAGTTTTTTCCTCTCACGTCTGTAATGAGTTTTATGATCCTTTTTAGCACTTAACAGCATTCAATGAAGTTGTTCTATTCAGCAGAGGATGGCGGGAGGTTGTGTATGGCTGGCTGGAGCAGGTCATGGTTGTTACCTAGTATGAGCAACGATGATTAGAATGGGCCAGCTATTGCACTACTGGATGTCTAACGAGTCATACTGTCAACAGTGTCGATGCAGGAATCGTCAAGTGTGTGCCGGAGGTACACGCGAACAGAAGAAAATGACATGAACAACTGCAGGCAATATGGTTGAATGGTTTTCTTACTTGCTTGAGATATTTGTGCGACGTTTATTCAAGGGTAGTGTGCTTTGGACTCATTTCAGCATCCGTGAATATTTGAGTGGGGTCGATCTTCGTTACTCATGTTGTTTTTGGATATGCGGTAAACGTTTATGCAGCCGCTGAGCGGGGAAATTTTGGTATGCTCAATTTGCGTTCACTACCTTTGGTCAGTGGTGTGGTTGGGTTGTGAAGTAGGGTCGCTTTCAACATTGTGTACCTCTTTTTCCTTGATCTACGTGATCCAACTTTTGTCAAGCTGCCGAATTTGGGTTAGATGGATAGACAGTCAGTGTGGTGTTCAGTTGAATATTTGTTTGCGGGTTATTATTCAGTAGATTCCTGATGGTGTACTTGGTGTTATCTGGAATAGAGCGGAGGGTGACAGGGGCCAAACGGTCAAAGCTTGGAGATTAAATCGGTATTCGTGTCAGAGAACCCGACCACCAAGTCATGTACTCCAATTGCGGCACGAGGAAACGGAGATAAATTGAAATCATCAGCGCAGAATTCTTTCTAGGTCTAAATAGAACTCCAAGATTCTTCTAGACTGTTTTCTGATGTACATCGGGTCAAACGGTTTGCAGACCATGTACAATGATTGTGGTTGATAATAACTGTAATAAATACCAACACATGCACAAAGTATAACCATCCGTTATGGAACGAAATCCCGTGCACTTTGGATTCTGTCACTCGAATTCAATGAAATTCGGTAACCCGCTTGTGGTGTCGTGCGTTGTCAGAATTTGGCAAAGCGATGAGTAGAAGACTTTGGACCAGGAACACGGCTGCACTGTAAGTTCGAACACATATGGGAGGGCCAAATAACCACTTGATATGGTTACCTGGTTTGTTCTTTGTTTCCTGGCTAATGGAAACCTTCCGGCCGTGACCAGTGTCGCATCCATGCGCACAATTTCGACGTCAAAATCCATGGTGTCTGCACCGAGTACTCTTCCACAAATCAGACTCCCAGGGGGCAAGCCCACTGCGAACCAACAGCAACTACTGGAAGCTCTAGGGCAAAAGACAGACAGTTACGCCGAAGAGGCTCGTTTACACCGTAGGACCCAAAGCCGGCTTAGAATTGTGAAAATCTGCGAACATTTCTGGCTGGATTTCCGCTTAAGCCATTTACTAAATTGTTTCACTATTTTCTAACAGCCTGCCAAAAAAAAGCATTCCGAAACCGTTCTTTTATAATGCAAATTCACACCGGATGTCTCTCACAAGGAACTTTCGATAAAGAACTACTCGAATTTTCAAATGACTAGAGACGCAGTGGGACATGTTGGGCTGCTACATTCACAAATGTAGCCCCGTCTATCAGAATTATCTCATTTGTCGCCCGTTTTTGGATCCGCTTAGATGCACCTCTAATTCAAATTCTGCTTCGTGGGACCCAGTTGGTCTTTTCATCGACGTCTACGCTGCTATGGCTTTAGCCGTATGACAACTTGTTCCTCATAGAAATATTCGAACGAATATTTTCAAATTTGATTACCTTGATGTTCTCGAATACTCCTATGTATCAGTTTAGCGGACATCAAGCATTAACGCTGAACAATATTATCCAACGCAGTGGTTGGAAATAGCCCGCCACTGAAACTCCTTTTGTGAAGGGGCCTTAAGCACGATTGTGAAGAACATCGCAGGTTTGGCGCGTCATTCGTTCCCAAGAAACCAGTGCAAAGTCGAAACTCAAGCAGAATCAGTATCTTCTTGAAACGAACATCGAAAGATACTATCAACGGTTTTCTACACTAAACAGAGAAGGCAAAGCTTACATTTCATTAGATACAAATAAGAAATTCACCGTTGGAAGATACAAAAATAGGCCACGATAAAAAAGTCATTCAGTGAAAATAATGCAGGCCTGCTATCCGCCACAGCCTAATTATCACATCCAAACTTGACAAGGCGCAACTAAGGGCAAACTCGTTCCAACCTGGTCTTGATGCAGGGGGACGGCCATAAACTCTTGAACAAGACAGGCCTCACTCAGCGCACCATGTCCGTTGGAGATTTACCCCAGGGTCCTAAAGAAGATGTCGCTCATATTGGCGAAGCAGGTACAAGTGTTATTTCGTCAGCCGCTTAACGACAGTAAACTACCCTCTGCTTGAAGACAGCGATTGTAACGCCAGCCTACAAATCTGGAGGCCAATGTCGCCTACCAGCTACCAGTCTTACTAGCCTACAGTGCAACTTGATGATACTCATTCTGAATCTGGCAATTTTAGTTCATTTTTAATCCATTTTTAAGCTCAGCTGCTCCAAAATTTCGAGTTAATTGAAATTCCCGAGGGCCAAGTTTTAGGAACACTCTTATTTCTGATCTAGGTCAGTGAAATTTCAGATACCTTTCAGGTCCATGCGTATTTTGTGAAGGTGAAATCCGGTCCTGAAACTCAAAACCCGGGGCCCTCCAAATGGATTTAGAGGACTCAGAGCTGTAGTCAGTAGACCGGCAAATTCATCGGAAGCATGAAAATTGCGTTCATAGGCCGTTAGGAGGAGACTGGGCGAACGGCTTTTTCGTGCAGAGGGAGAATGTACCGGAAAACACTACGTTGATAGATTCCAAAAATATTCAGATGTGTTGCTCTCCCAACTTGTCACGCTCCATAACAGAAGTGTCTCAGTTGGCGTTCTCTTTCTTTGGATGATTTGACACGCTTTCCCCGCATTATTCGCCTGGACCTCCAAGTACCCAAAGAGGCCCGCGTAGGACCTCCCCTGGAGCACCACAAGGAGCATTTACTCTCATTCAACATGTCCGGCGAGCTCCTACGGAGACGATGGCTGACCCCAAATTCGTTGATTATGATGCACATCTTGAGTGGTTTGTAATGTTTATCCTAGAGTATCGCACATCAGATAATTCCTAATTATTCATTATGCCCCGTTTGAACAAAGTTTACCGCTTTCCAATTAAATACGTGGCAGTGAAAATAATATTTTCAAGTTCGGAGCGCATATCCTTGTTATGCA
Organism: Opisthorchis felineus; assembly: GCA_004794785.1. Classification (NCBI taxonomy): domain Eukaryota; kingdom Metazoa; phylum Platyhelminthes; class Trematoda; order Opisthorchiida; family Opisthorchiidae; genus Opisthorchis; species Opisthorchis felineus. The sequence continues at coordinate 29,699 of SJOL01006691.1, forward strand.
ATAAACTCTCATTTCGGGTAGCTGGCGCGTGGGACAACCTTCTTGCAAAATTAATCCATGTTGCCTGAGGGCATTTTATGTCTTCTAATGTGACGAATTGCGCTAATTAACGTACTGTCTGGCAATGAAAACCGAAAGAGCGGTCACACACAATTTATTCGCCTGAGCCTTTCAGACGAACGCAGGCGGTTGAACTAAAAGAACATACTAGATCCGGGAAGCTTGGGGAAGTCCTCCGTTCTGTGTATCATTGCGCGAAACGGTGAATCCCTGGGCTCTCCTCGGAAGCCCGAAATTGACTGCGTTTGCCTACTTCTTCACAAGCCTAACTAATATTCTTCCATTAACTTTAGAACACATGATGTGCGCCCCAAAGGTCAACGGACATGGTTCCTGCGAAATCGTCGTTGTTGCAATACTGTGTCAGCCCCCTCTGTTGGCTACTTATGCAGAAGCAAATGAAGTTTGCATGTCGGTTTCTGCAAGCATTGTACACATTCGGAGTTATTGCAAACCACGTCCTCTGATAATATATCCGGAAGGAATCATTCCCCATGTAATGTATGTTAACCAGTGATGGTCTGTAGGAGTGTTGGTATTAGAGGACGGCCAGTACGGTTGAAAATAAATAGAATCTGCACAAATAAATGTGCCTCATCCAGATAGAAGAAGATTATCCAGGGGCACCAACAAGCAGATTTTGTAATGGATGTCAATTCCAAAAAAGGAAAGAATTGCTCAGTTCATACCTTTAAATGAGCTCTTAATTGAAATGTATGACGCTAATAGCACATCCACTATATTTGGGAGAATTTCATTTTGTAAAACACGGTGTCCTAATCCAGAACCGTTTGGATCAGACAAGCTAAATGCTCACCGCGACATAGTGGGATGTTTAAGACCTGGGAAGATCCCGGTCACTACTACTTGTGCCAAGATTACTTTGCTTCTGTGTAACATCAAGCACCCAACAGTATAATTAACCACTCGAATAATCCACGCGTTCCTTCTCCATATTGGCCATTCAGTCAGTCATTATGTACATACCAGATTGTCGGACATAACAAGCACTAAATCATCTGTGCCACTGCAGCCGTCATACCTGGAAGCATCGTTTGAGAATGCAACATGGGCCGATGCAATGGAACAAACCTATTCTGTTAGGAGGGAGGCAAACGGCTTAACGTGCCCCTTAGCGTTCATTTTCAAAACACTTACAGATTCTAATAAACCACTTTCGAATTCCCCATTCGCTCTATTCGGACACCCTTATCCGTTGATAATAAGCATATCAGCTATCGACGATTCATGTATTGAGGATACATCCATCCAGGATCCGAAAGCATGCGTCAGACAAACCTCAAAAAACGAATCCAGCTACATGATGTCAGGTTGCGCTGATAATACAGGCGACAGCTCACGTTCTTGAGACCAAAGACTTAAGTTAGCGGTGAACATATTTTTTCGATAGTTTTGAATGGTGGTATTGAGGAAGCACAACAGGCCTGTTCAACCTATTAATTAACGTTGGATTTATTTACAATGGGAAAGTGATGATTGACAGAGTCCTCTAAAAAGACAGTACTCATCAAGCGGTTCAAAGAGCGTAGTAGATTGATCAGCTTCCTGCTTTGCACAACATAAAGCTGTACTATTTTATGTCGCATTGAGACATTATGTTATTCATGAAAAATCCAACCAGCACAGCTCGGCATAATACCGTACGATTCCTTTGAAATCATCATGCAAATGATTGGGCAAAAGAGACAAAACTGCCGCTTTTAGAGTGTTTTGTTTGCCCACTTCTGCCGAACGGAGTCTGTCAAATGTCCCTTGATAGGTGACAGTAACCTAACTTTTAAAACACTAAGATATTGATTTGCTACTGTGGCCGTTGATGTTCACTGATTTTTCTGGGTTTGCAAATTGTTTAGTAGCACACAGTAAAATCTAATATTAAGGCCAATGTGTACGGTACCGTCTATTTTCTCTGCTGATTTCGACCCATGGAAGGCTGTTTCATCTACACGCAACCCGCGTTTCAAAGCGGGCACGCAAGCAGCTAGAGAGAAAACAAACGAACCACCTTTTTGCCACCTTTGCTCACCAATCGTCTTTCAACTGCTGACAAAAAGTTCGTTTAGGCCCTCTCCGATTTGTCTTATTATTGGTTAATTTTGGCCCAGAACCTGACAAATATCTGCAGTTTTCCGGAGACGCTAGGCGGTCGTTAGCGTTCCATGTTTTTGTATGTTCTGTAAGATGGATTGATGAAGAAATGCCCTCGGTCATATGAGTCCAAGCAGTCGAAATAATTTGATTGTGGTGTTATATCAACTTCTGCAAATAGGGTTGTTTCCATAGTAAGAGTTGAATAAAAATTGTTGAATCTCTCCTTTCTTTGTGATAAAAAGTAGTAAAACGAGTAGGTAAATTAAACGGGTACTCATTAATTGGTCTTTGGCGCAAAAATTAGTGAAAGCCGACGGTTTTGTAGAGACTGTAAATTCCGATTTTTGATTGCGCGCGCGTTAATCCGGAAGGGTGCGTCGTCATTCGGCAAGCGCAGAGATGTCGTATGAAAGAACATGCTAGATGTAGTATTTGAGAACTACGATTCAAAGGACCACCAAAGAAACGTAATGCCACCGCAAAAATTCGTAGAGCCATACAAGTATAGGGGAGAGGATTATGGAGGCCATCAAATAAATTCCCCACAATCCCTTCACGATTTGGTCAATCTCTTTGTGAGTGCATCTTCATGTGTACAGCGTTTTCGTTTTTTGTTTGTGGAAATGCATAACTATACAGTGTATTCAGTGTGACCGAATAAAATCGGCCAACATTACGAAAGCAGATACATACAATTGTATGGACCAGAGCAGACGATTACTGTTTCTAGAAAAGTCTCAGTACATTTGTTATATATGACAGAAGAGCTTTCCCGCGAGGCAAAAATGCAGATAATCAGGCGTTTTTAGAATTAATCTGGTGAATATAAGCCGCCAACACGGTGCGAGACATTCAGCAGGTAGCACTATTCCTGGATGTGGCGACATTCCGACGATGAAGCATGGATGAGGTTGAGAATCAAATGATTTCTACACTTTCTTCGCAAAATCAGCAGACACCAGCACTGCGGATTCAACTAATTGCTACACGAAACAACGACTAAAAGCACTGAACCTTTGCGGGTGCATGATTTTGTTCACGTTTTCTATACCTCTTAAACACGTTCCCTGATGTCATTGAGGATTGATAGAATAATTAGTGAATATAAATGTATTAGTTTATTTATTCGATGACGCTATTGCTCGTGGAGTAACTAACCGGTACGCAGTTCTGCTTGGGAGTATAAAATAAACCTAGAGTTAATCTCTCAATAGCAGTGATCGTCAGTAGAATGTGAATCTCTTGAGACCGCGTGTTTGGGTGGTTGGAGTAATAACAAATCGACTAAAAGTTGAAACAAATGTAGTTTTGTAACGTTGTCTGCGAATTGGCCGAAGGCTAACCAGTTAAGTGGATGAATCAGCTCAAATGTATTTTTCACCGAACATGAATACTAACATAGCTGGAATTGCGATCCGCAGCTGAAAGCAAGATCCAATCTCATCAAGCTTCAAGACAGGGGCAAGATTACATAATACATGAAACACCATCTGCTTTTACGTTTTGGTCGATTGCTTTAGGATGGAAACCTAAGAGGCTCCGAGTCTACACCACAACTGGAACAGAATACACACTTGCGGTTTTTTTTTAAATTACATATGTTCGTTTAAACTGGCACGCATTTAACATAGGTTTGGAAAACTTGCAGCTCTTGTCCACTGTAACTAAGAACCTGGTCTACTCCACTGGACACTGCGAGTCCCCGAGGTACATGGCAAATTTATATTACTACTACCGGACGATTTAGCCCAGTAAGTTTTAACAATTTGAGATCTGCGAATTTTTATCAGTTCGTGTGTTGTGGAAAGAGAGGCGGAATTCCCGCCAGAACCTTTTGCAGTTTGTGAAATATCGAAACCCTTTAACCGATTAGTAAGTGAGCCCAGCGACATTTTAACCGCGTCAATTGTGGCATGGTGAAAGATTTTTAAGCATTCTTTGCGGTGCATATATTTGTTGCATGCTATAAAAAAGGGACCAGTTATCTGATGATATTTGTCCTAAAATTGAATCAGCCGAGAAAAGTAGTGTATTGAATGTATTCATAATTGTCGCTCCAATGAAAGCAATCAGCCGGCCGTGTTGAGGACCAAATTAGAGAGAAGACCATCGTGCTTTGCATAAAAGTAGCACACTGGATCTTATGTTTTAAATGGTGTATTAGAAATCAGACCAGATCGGTCAACTTCCAAATGTTGAGTTGATTGGAATGGGTAAGAATATCAGTGTAATTATGTTTATCGTTTTATTTTCTGCGTGAATGATTGTGCAAGTGATTCGATATGTGGTTGCCGTAGTAAGTAAAAGTCACTCGGTAATTTGAATCAGGTGTCCTTGATCGCCACTCTTCAACAATGCTTCGTATGTCGTGTTAAATAAGAGGTTGTTTTAAAAGTACATTTGCACACTTCACAGGGATATAACCTCTCTCCCGTATGAACGCGAGTATGCTCATTCAAGGCAGATTGCGAAAACAGGCGTTTTCCACAAAAATGACATGGATGGTGCCTTCTATTCAGAAGCGCGGAATACGCTGTATTTCCAGCTCGTTTGTTGGCTACCAACTCCTCGCAGTGCTGCGCTATCATGTGCCAATTTTGGGTGCTGAGTGTTTTGTAAACAGATGGGCAGAAATCACATGTGTACGTTCGCAGTTCCGAATGAGTTCGAAGGTGTTCGATAAGCCTGCATGAAAACCGAAATACCTTTGAGCATTCCCTACATTGATATTGATTTTTTGAAATCCCAGATCCATGGCTTAATCTCACATGTGCATGCGTCTCGGTACCTGGAATATGTGCAGAGTTAAATCTAACACCTGCTCTTCCAGATGTTTCATATTCCTCGTCATCTGGTGAGAGAGAAAATGCGGTTAACCGTCTATGGACGAAAAAATCATTTCATCGTATTCACCAAATGAAATCAAATTGTCAACCAGTGAGCTAAATATGTGCCTGTGACCAGACATCATACAGGGGCGCAGCTCAAAATCTGCCCGTGCATTTCAGCCAGTAGCTTCGCGAAGAAGCTAGCTCAACCATAACATTTTCGATGACGAAGGGATGCAAATGTGCGGTAGGTGTTGCTTATTAAAAAGCGTCTGAAAGCACAGCCTTTAGTTGAACTTTGCACACAGGCTACAGTGTGTGCGATGCAACTTACATTTCCAGTCTTGAAATCGATTGGTCAAACAGGCTTACCGTAAGAAAACCGCAGCGTGAATCCAGAGTATCAAAATCGTACGCACGATCAGATGCATTCGAGAAATTTGCCTAGTCATTTGTCTACCAACCTTAACCTGTATGATGCATGTGTGGTCCCAATTGTTTCCCTTTAAAACGAGCAAAGTAATTAATTTTTTTTTGATTTTTTTTATTTGATGGATTCACCATCAAAACCACCACTAGATCACTTCCGTAGCTCATGCAAGCTAGTGTTTTGTCGTGAGAGCTATACAGCTTTATAGCAGCAGGACCCAGGTTGGTGTCACTGCATTTTAGTGCATCCTGCAGTGGTGAGGGTTCAGGGCTGTTCACATACTTTGTCATGCCTGCTGACATGCCGACAGCGTAAATATGTTATCTGCAATGAGAAGTATTTGCATTTGTGCTTTTGAAAGGTCGTTGGGAAATGGGGACTCCACAAAACCTCTGATTTTGTCTATCCGTGGGCCGATTAACCTGTTTGCTGTGCAAATGAATCTGCACTGATATTCGGTATAGCAATGACGGGTTTGCTAAACCCACACTGGATGCTGATAACAGGTGGAATAGCGGGTAGGCCAAAGGAGAGAATATCTGTTGGGAAACACACCAAAATATATTTTCTAAAGGCCGGGAACCAGTTTCATAAAAACCAGTAATTCATATCATCGGCCATTTGCAATGAATACTGCTTGGTTCATTTAGACCTAGGACCATTCCTTTCGATGCACATTACTCTTCATATTTTCAGTGACATTCATTGTGCCCATGTACGTGTTTGTGCTCATGATCAATAATTTTACTGTCGCGTAAAATGATACACAATATTGAGCTGGGCATCTGTATTGGCAATCACAATAACAAGTCAGCAATTTTTTATATAAATTGCAACCTTCCTTTAGTTATTCCGGGTGAAGAAACACTCCGGATATCAGAATAATTCGAACGAGACAGGCAACTGTTGGTATACATTGTGTTCGTGAAAAAAGATTTACATCATGTTGCCCAAATTACGAGAGGTCTAACTAAACATTAGGTGTGATACCCATTATAATCCAAAGAAGCCCTTGCAAAGACCAGTCATTGCATATGAAGGCAAACTGGACGCCGTAGCTCAGGACACTCACGAATATCTGACTAGCCGGCCAAGTTCAATTCCCCACGTAAGCGTTTTTGGAGCTGGCTTGTCTGTCGGCACCCACTGTTTTGGCTGACGTGATGAATCAACTCACAAGAATGGTTGCTGTTAGCGCGATGCACACCCAGAGTTTCAGCGTGAAGTGGGTTATGTGGCTAAAGGTCAGTAGGAATCCACGCTCAAATGCTAATCTCAGAAAACTGAAATATAAGTGTCGAGATTTTAGGAAGTGAAAGCAACCTGAAGTAGTGATGACACTCGGAATTGTTGGGAAAAACGATCTGAAAAGCTCGCTCTAAATTTGGTTGCGTTTTGCCTTACGATGCATGCAGAAGAGTGTCACACCAGTTTGAGGAAAAAAATTCTTGCCAGAATTTTTCCACCCATTTTGGTGACAATTCCTTGAGCAAGTTAAATTTCCTAGGAATTTATTATTTTTGTGTTAATATGTTGCCACTACCGTTTGATGAATCGTCTGGAAAGATGAACTCAGTGATCGGCGATGTAGGACCGCATACAACAAATACGCTCTCCTAGTCACTGAGACTTTCTGATTTCTGCTAGCAACAAGGAAACTGGTAAATAAATCACGAGGAAGCGCAAAGCACAGATTTGGAACACAATTCCTAAACTCCTGAACTACGAGATCCATCAGAGTATAGCCTTCATGTCATTATTGCCTACGTAAATGAGGCAATACCATAGTGAATGCCCTGATGGAGCCAAATGACAACCTCTTCTCCGAGTAAACATATTTTGAACATTTATGTGCCCTGCGTCGTCCATACAAACGAACGTGAAATGACATATACCCTCCTTGCCAAAGCTTTAGTCCAACGGTTTTTCAACAACAAAACGTTTGCGCAATCATCGACAAATTATGACGGAAAATATTTGCTTGCAGAAATTGAACAGAATGAGGCTCCCGGTTGGTCCTAATTGAACCGGATAATTTTCGTCAACTTGGAGGAAACCAGACTTCTTGCCATATCAGTGAATGTACAAATTCAATGTAAACCGCAATAAGAAGACCGGAAGACTTACTGGTAGGTGCGTACAAATGGACGAGTTTATCCAAAGTGCCTACTGAAGAGGAGAAAGGGCATACTCGTCACAGTCGTTGCATGAAATTCAAAGAAATGTTCAACCTGTTCTGTTGTGGTGCAAATGGGTGGCAAGGTGTGATCACCTGCAAATTCTTACATGAGAGAATCTGCGTAATATACCCGGCGGACTATATTCCTAATAAAAGTGGGTTACAGTAGAAAATTGGGTGCTGGGAGCAGCTACTCAACTCACACTTGTTTCCACAGCCCAGCTGGCGAGTGATAACAGTTATGATCAACGTGATTTCCAGCAGGCTGCCCTTCATGCTCAACAGATGTCAACGTAGCTATGTCTGGCAGTTTGTACCGTACTCTAGCTCATAAAGCAAAACTGCATTTCTATCCAGTCATGCTACTCTAAATTCCGTCCAATCAGAACCCGGAGGATTTGAATTCCTTGAAAAAAATCTCTCGTGCATCCTAAACCATGCTGCTTTGCAGATGATTTCAAATTTTCTGCACTCAAATGAAAACATTTCTAAACTTTTCTAAACTTTTGTGTAAAAATGAAAATGAAATAAAAAAACATGGAATTAGCTTTAGTTGAAAAATGTGTCAAAACTGTAGAATACGTGATGAGATGGTGTTAACCATCATGTAGTTGACAGGCCGTTATTGCCTGCCAATATGTATCGAACTGGCAACTGACTATTGCAATTTTTTCCGCATGCACTTCCATTATTACCCAATTGTGCCAATTCCGCTACGATATTTTTATGTTCCCATAATCTGTCTGGTATTTTTGACGTATAAACCACAGTAAGGCACCACAAGAACACGAATATGAGAACAGCTTTTTCAAAAGTTCGAGCGCAGTTGGACGAACTTTCTGCACTTGCATTTCTTCTGTGTGCAGAACGTCGGTTAAGTAAAATGCATTACCTTAAATCATGGTCGTCAACTCATTCTAAATTCTCTTCCAAATGACAATCTTCGGAAGTATCGTGAACTCACGAGAATGTGAAAATGTCGTTTTTCTTCGAGGCCCAGTCCTGTATCTGTAGCGCTTATATGCTTCAACCACGAGAGGCACAAAACTGTATCTTCTGCGATAGGAATAAAAGCGTCCATTTATTTCAAACTGACTTGTTCATGAGGGCATAATTAACCATTCGAAGCACTCCTACAGGTCACGAATTAGCACCACACATTCCCTTTCCAGAGGAATCGCAACACGTGATCATTTGTTGCCGGTCTCCTCCGGGGACAACATCCAACAAACTTGGGTAATTATTCCTCTTCTGCGTTACTTGTAGACCGACAGTGATGTATGGAGGTTTTGCAAATTCCAATGAAGGGTTGTGGAATTATCAGTTATGGAGGTTCGTAACATTTTGCGATTATTTTCCAGAATGCACACATGCTCATACATGCCGATGCAAACTGTATGATGTATAAGTAAAAGGTGTTCGGTGGGTAGCAGCGGAATCAATATTTAAATTTTTACCTTAATGGCATATGAACGCCGCTCCAATAAAATATGGGTCCCTTGCGATATTGTTTGTGGAGATTCGGGAAAATGGACCGCGCTTATTGGCTGACCGTTTGTGTACACGTGGCATTGTGGAATACGCTCTGAGAGCCGGCCGACAAAACAGACTGAAACGTTATCAAAAAACCCACCAGGATATCGATTCAAAGCAGGCAACACCGAGCATAGAGCGACAAAATCGAATGAACGTGCGGAACGTTTTGCTTTCATATGGCTAGATATTCTTCAAGAAGCTATTTAAATGGACGCAGGAAAGCAATATCCGCACCTCCAACGCAAACTTGATGAGAATTTGTCGACCCAATATGAGTGTGTTATCTTCATCTTAATAATATGTAACTGCCGACCATGTATATGCGCATCTTAAGATATTGAGGAAAGTAAATGATCCGTCCTACGCTTTATGGTGAAAAGTTACAAATGTAGAGATAAAATGTGGGACGTTTTCATTCCCACCAATGGGTCCAATTTATCCGAAACGGACCATGTGAATGGTGCAGTCATTTTTCGTAGCCACCTCGAATCAAATGCAGCGGGATTGTGTGACTGATTATCCCGCGTGCGTGTTGATCTGCTTCTCGGATGACCTGCTGGTTACAATGACATTTAGCAGAGGTTCAAAAATCGTTGAATGGTGACTAACGTATCATTTATGTGCAAGGATCTGCAAAAAATCGAGCAAGCCATCCAAGAATGCTAAATAATCAGCGAACGTTTTAAATATCCGGAGGCAAAGAGATTTGCGGTTGTCCGCGGCGATCTGTTGCACCCTGGAGACAGAGAAAACAAATGGGATTATTCATTAGGTACAATTTTCAGCCGTTTGTTGACCTTCTTTTGTCAATCATTTTTCATCCATCTGTACGACCGCACAATTATAGAGGCAGTCATGTTTTAGTTATTCGAGGTGTATCATCGTTTCCGTAAAAATGCTCTTTTTGACCGCACACTGGGACACTTTTCTTCGCTTTTCATGAACCTCATATCAAACGTTCCACTTTAGCCCACATTCTACCTTGCAACGTTTCCATTCACCAAGACGCCAACCAAAACTGAGCCCAATCAATTCAATTTGATGTACAATATGTAGAATAGTCGCGTCCAGCAAAGGGAACCGGGACGGCATGTGAACAGTTTCGCTAACATTAAGAAATACCAAACATAAGTTCTGAACTGATTAGAAAAACGATGCAATTATTTCGAGTGATACATTTTGGATGTTAGCTACTTTTGAAAATAATCAGAAGAGGCCCCCAAATCTTTTCTTTCAAAATCGCTGATTGCAATCAGGCATCACATATGGCATCCAGGCGGCAAGGTTTTGCATGTCTTGCCAAATTATGGAGATTTTTGAATCCCTACCAGAAGAGTTCACAGGTATATATTCTCTCACTCGTGTGGACGTTAACGCATTTATGCATCGCAGCCCGCCTGCGAAAACGCTCCCCACAACCGCGATATACGTAACCTGTTTGTTTGAGAACAGAGTTTTTTATATGTAACTGACCTACAACTGTCCGCGGTGCCACCCAAACATGTAGTTCTCCTGAGCTGCCACAGACTTTAAGTAACATGAACAGAAATACATTTTGTATTTCCTCAGGTACGAGTGCACTTCTAGGTGGCGGTCAAGCCATCTGGAGAACTGGAAAACAATTGGGCACTTCGGACCTTGATAGCGAATTACGGAAAACCGAGAACCCTTCAATGCTGGTGAATGTACATGTCTCACCTGATATGGTTAATGCGTGCACTTTGCGTAGTTTAACCCAATCCGTGAATCTCCCGAAGGTTCATATTTGCTGCCATCTCAAAATAAAATATGAAATTAACCGCGCGTGGACAACTAAATATTTCACCGTTTTTGCACTGAACGCAGGCAGACTTGCAGCTAGTGGCGAGCATGTGCACGTGCGTCATTAAACTTCGCGACGGCACAATTTGCTACATACTTGCGCACCTAATTTCATGAGGTCGCCAAGAACCTACAGCTGACCAGTCCCATTGGATGAAGTGTGGAAGTAACTTGGCGGCGAGCATACTACAAAAACCTCAACTGTTGATTTAGCTATACTACCTCATATGTATATATCGCATGAGTTTGCCGTACTTTCTAGAACGAAATGACCAGAAAGCAACATTTGGACCACCATTTTACAAAAGATATTTCGAGGAATAACATGGGCCTCTGATATGAAAACAGAGGTCCGAATGTTTATTATGTAAGCTGAACGTGTTCACCAGAAATCCTGAGCATCTAAGCGGTGTCCCACAGAGACCATACTAGAAAATCTCAAATGTTGTTTAGGCTATAAGTTCTCATATGTATTTATCGCTTGAGTTTGCCTTACTTTCTAGAAAGAAATGACCAGAATAGGATTTTTCCAGCTGGATGATGCACACCTTGCCCATTCTATAGGTTTGGGGTGTTTCCAGGTTCAAGCCTATCGCGTCCGTTAGCTGATATCGTAAAATATCTCAAAAGACCGTAGTAAGTTTATCAAAAACTTGTTCTGCCACACATCGCACGTGTTGTTTATACCCACAAATTCAGTGATTTTCTTAATTCGAACAAATAAGTAACCTTCCTACATCTAAGTTACAGCGACCAAACTATGCTAAGTGAGTGGGAACAAAATATTGCATTGGTTGAAGACAACTCTAAATAGGGCAGCAATCGGGTCGATTCCTGTGCAAGAGGAGAACTCTGTAAGGGCACAAACACTGCATGATCATGCAAGCACAAATGACGGAGAGCATCGGCTCTAAGTAACTTAGAGTATTCAAGCGTCGGCCCCATGTTCGGTGTGAATATTCAGCGGACACAGTAGGGGATCACTGGGTTACCCGATGTCGCGTACAGCATGAAACCAAGAACAGCTTATTCAAACGCCGTATTAATAACCCGCCGAACTTGAATCACATGCAGGGAGATCTTGAATTTCTAGCCCACTGGGAATGCCGGATGTCTTTTTAAGTAAATATCGGATTCACTGCTTTAGACAGGCGATCCTGCTAGACAGTCGTTACACGAAAGTGTACAGCCAAGGAAATAGAACGCATGCGTGGCGGAAACACAGACACTAATGCTAAGAGCGGCGTGCCGTGAATGGCTGTATTTTGTGCCAACATTTCGGCCGTAAGCCATGGTAACTCAAAATGCAGCTGAAGATTCGTATGGATGGAGCCCTTCCATATACTACGGCTGGCAAACTAAAGCTGTTGGGCACAAATAACTATTGGCTCCATTTCCGACCGCTTAAGTGCCCCAGTTGGGACAACCTTAACCTATGATTTTGTAATCAGTAGGCTAATCACAAGTGAAAAACACAAGTTTTATACCCATGTGCAAGAGTCGCCTTTTCTGGTGAGCGCTATATTTTGGGAGCACAATTAGCTCGAAGTCGACTTATGTCACCGTGGGTACTGTGCACATCAAATGGTTTATAATGCTGGCACATATTCACACTGGTCCTCGTAGTTTGGTTTTACCCGCAGGTCTACTTGAGTGCTGACCGAGGGACCACCTCAGCTGAACCCGCTATATAAAATCAAATGAGAGGTTTCACAAGGAGTCAAACGTAATTTCAGCCAATTTGCACGTCCGAACTTTGATGACATTCATACTCAAAATCACAGGGACATGAGTTTGACCGATACCCACTTCCCACGTTGCCTCGTTGTGAACAGTTCTGCTCCGGCAACGGACCGCCCGTTTTTGCGTGAATGGTGCAAACAGTATTTCAGCACATTGCTTTTGTCCCTCAGTTGGATTGCCATATGTCTCCCACCATTCCGACATTTCGCTGGAGAATCGCGTTTGCAGCAGTGCTTAATGACTCACGAGAATCCGCAGTGTGAATTTTCCGCCTTACATCGTCCTTGCTGTCAGCCGGAGCGTAAAATTAGCCAACTCACGAAACGCATACATGCAACATTGGCTGCCGTTCGGACTCGCATTACAACACAATTTTTGAGGCAATGAAAGAAAGTGTGGAAACGGCGCTATTTGTCATATTATTGTGGCGGCTTTGGTTGTCACCCAGCAATTATGGTACACAGATTCTCATCTTGACATATAGTTGAAACAGAGTGTTGTACACTCTATTATAAACTCGACGATTAAGAAATAATAATTCAGCCCCTAACTAATTTTACGGTAACCTGCATTTGTGTTTCTCGTTGAATCGACTCGAATACATATGTCTTTTCAGCGGCATAGATACATATTCAGGTATTCGCCATGCAGAATAATCATCAGCACTCATCAAAAATATTGAATTGTTGCGAACCGTTTAACGTGACATTTGACTATCTAAGATGCAGTGGTTTCTGTGTGACAAATCATGAGTCATGTGGACACATGGGGTTCAATTTAGGCCGCAAGAGAAATGGGTCCTTTGACCACTTCAAACAAGAGCAAAAGAGCCCACAAGCGAGAGCATTGTAAATGTATGCAAAATGACGACTTTAGCAAACAATGCGCGTCTTTGGACGAATCAGCGTGTAGTAAATAAACGGTGAGAAATTGCGTTTGACTCCGCGTGTCAACTACTGGTTGACGTTGTTGAACTTTGAAAACAGGGCTCGCGAATTCATTTTTTGTCGGATGATCTTGGAAGGAGCCACGGGCATACACTTACCGAGACAAATTCTGAGTAGAGAAATGATAATTGGCATTTACCTGACTACTCCTTTCAACTCAATCTTGGCGGACGCCTACGAAATTCGCCGCGAAACGTACGATCAGAAGTCCTCGTCAAGATTATGTCCCGAAACCTCGCACCCACCACGTGATTGGTTCGGTGGTCACAGAGAATCCACGTTGCATTCTAATGACTTTCCTCGCTTATGTAAAAGCCAGCGTTTCATCAACGGTGTAGTGAAAACTCGTTTGCAGGAAGCTTTTGTGTTCTACGGTTCTAGCCTATCACTTATAAGGGTGACATGGATTCTCAAAGTATTGCCCGTCCTTAAAATTGTCAGTTTTTTGACCACCGCTACTGAGCAATATGTTTTGAAACCGGGCATCAATAACAAGTTGCCTTGACCATCTTCAAGTTAAGCCGCTTACTCTCTGGATTTCAAATTTGTCGACAGATTGTCAACAGACTTGTAGTTGTCACTTTGCGAAAAATGGGTTACCCAGTAAATCCGATGCCAGTATTTTCAGTGAGAAACTTGGAAAGAATGTGCAATTGTTGCACTATGCAAACACACTAACGAGCATTTTGGTGGTCATAACTTCGGACGCGAATACTTTCCCTGTGTTTGGTAATACAACGTGTCAAAATAATTCCAGTAGCCACCCCATTTTACCGTGGATCGTGGCTGCCACTCTTGCAGATTCACATTTCTCCATCTCTGCTTGACCGACACAGTGAGATGGGGTCTGTTGTTCTTGGAGATACTCAATTAAATTTCAGAGATACTCTTGCTGGAAACATTGTTTGAAATGTATGCACAATTCCCTTATATATAGGATGTTGAAACGCTTAGACATTTCGGGAGTGCTTAGTTCACCTCTCAGAGCTCACATTCAGTATGCGGTTGGTTGAAACGATGAACCCGCCTGACATCCACTTAAAAAAGGCTAGCATATTGGCAGCATATTTGCTTAACACATGACACCGTAGAATTTATTTAATTTCACGCGGAGGTTCTACCTGTTCCAGTTCACAGTGCTGGATTACGACGAAATCCGTCGTTGCAATATTTTAGTCATTTTAGTTATTTATTTATTTATTTATTTATTTATTTAGTTTATTTATTATATATTATTAATATTTAATTAATTAATTATTTATTTTTTAGTTAATTATTAATATTTTTAGTTCTCTAAGATAAACAGACCACCGCTCTTTCTGACCACACGTCGTTAGTTTCCTTATTTTTAGAATGTGATTCCGAATGTGTCATTCCGGAGAATTAGAGAAGACTGTGATGGTGGAAGCATTAATGAATGTCCTACAAGAGTTCCACTATTCCTGCAAATTTTCACTAAACCGCTGTGCTCTATCTTCTTCTGACGGCTGCATGTAGAGTGTGTTCAAACTGCCCAAATCCTATAGTTAGCTTGCATGCTCATCAGGCTCCCACGTAATCTTTTCTGCGATTGTTGATTGACCGCGCCATTTTTAACTGAGAGTAGGGAAATCAACCACCAGACATTCCAACACGTCCCTCCTGCGAAGTCGGTTTGCAAACACCATGCGATTCCATCGTTTTCATTTGAGCAGAATGCGCAATACTTTTTTGGTACAAATAAAGGTAAGATCCAGAAAATATTCGCTAGTATTCACCGTTGGCGGTAGTTCAATTTCGACCCAATTATACGACAACAACATTGCCTGCTAGAACCCATGCGAACTGTCCATGCACGAATCAATCGTTTGTTTATAAAATACACAGCCGTAAAGCGGTAAAGACCGCCTAGCCTCTCCGAAGTTTCCTTGCCTGCAACTTGATGGGGAAGTCTATAAAAATCTGCACAATTCTACCTGCTTTGTGTGTATGCCAGAACAAAATATTTGTCAACAGTGGGATGGTATGTTGAGAGAAGCTGTGGTACCAAAAGTGGTTTAGTTGCTATCAGCTGGCCTGCATTTTGGCCGCCTTAAAGCAGATATTGCTCTGTAAAGGAGCCGACTATATTGAAAACTTA
>SJOL01006691.1:45915-99780 GCA_004794785.1 Opisthorchis felineus
AATTTGGTTTGCTTTCCGAAAGGTACCTCTAGTTATCCGTCATACATTATACAGGAGGAGAGCCTTCTAGGCGGAGATAAGGATGACCTAGTGCTTCGCATATCTTAATTAGGCCACCGTTTCGGTTGCCTAATCAAATCGCGGGTGAATATCAACGAGAAGGCACTGAAAACTTGTATAAGCCCTTGTGATTAAACAGCAGTAAACTGATTATGATAAGATTATCGGCGAACGGCGATGGCGGCCAGGAGAATGTATGCGCAGATGACAACATTGCTTGGAACCTGAGCGCGTGGATTGTGTGCCTTATGAAACTTTGAACAGATGAAAGCAGATGAAGAACATAATAATATGAAATCTGGATTAAAATCAAACTTAGCAATAACAAACATTGTTTTCCAAATTTCCTTGATCTGCTGTGATCCAGATTGCTAATTGAGACTACAGAAATTTGATCATGGTATTTGGCACCTCGTAAAGGGCGATCGCAGCCAGCAGCAAGTATGCCCAGCTTGCAGCGGTGCTTATGATGTCAAACTCCTCGTTGAGGTTGTGTACCCTATGAAAACTTAAACAGATGAAAACGACTGATTGATTCTCGTTGAAGAGACGCATAATGAAATACCTGGTTTGAAATCTATCCTGGTACTTACGGGTGCTGCTTCTCAGACTTCCTCGCCTCAGTTGGGACATCAGAATATCTCAGATGTTCCAGGTTTCTACTGTACGGCAAAGAAGCCTAATTATGATATTATACACTCCGGACAAACTGACCGGAATATGTCGTTTTGGATGGCATCATCACACATAATTTCGTCAACGTAACTTCCACATTATCCGAATTAATTAAATTTCTGCTCCCTGGAATTTGTTAAATGGGGTCCTGTCGATGAAGGCAGTAAAACGAGAATTTTATTGTCAAGCAGCGCGCATTTTCTGTAACACTCATTTTGGCAAGAAGCTTGACAGAATTGCTCTTCTGTCATATTTTTCGTCGATGGAATATGAACCGCAGTGCACTGGTTTCTCAGTGTGTGCGGGCAAGAACACTTATTCAGAGGAAGCGCTTACCTAAACAGAATACTGATTGTCGTTCCTCAAACTATTAATACGTTCCACAGCGAGCGCAAAACATGCGTTGTATTTTCCATTAAGCCAGCTGGAAACAAAAAAATTACATTGTTTTCATCAAATCGACCCGCTAGAAACACACTTTACGTTTGATAGAATACAGTTCACAGCGAATCCGTTTACCAAATGCATTTTCAAAAAACAAGACGACATAGAAAATTCAACATGTTACGAGCCGTTCCGAACACAGCTAAGGTATTTGTTGTTCCTTCTGTTTTAGCTCACCACTTTTCATAACAGCCGGGGAATTTTTTGAATGGGTTAGCGTACTGTATGAGTAGATAATGTCCAACCGATTATGCAGCGGAAGTTGGACAAGCTCAGTGACTACCAAGCAAACTTTGACCACATAAAACCGTCGATAGCTCCATAAACTTGGCTGCTGAGTTGGTCTCCAAACATCTGATCAATCTGTTCCAATCTGCATGTCCCGAACATCATGATTACCAAGTTAAATAATATAGCATCTAAAATTAATATAGAAAATAGCAAACGCATAACTTATTAAAATGTCTATCATTTAATCTTTGGTGAATGTACAAAATCTTTTGGACTGCATGCAGTTAATTATTTCCTGTATTCATGGTAACTGTATATGATCCTTGGTAGAAGTTGGGCATGCATATGTCACACCTCAAATCTGTCAATTTTCATAAGGGGAGTTTCATATTTGCACCAACTCCCATAAAAGCGCGTATCTTCCCTACAAACAGATTCGAATTGGACAACTAACCCATTCATATCATTCATAGTGCTTACTACCAAAATCCAACATTCACAATTCTACCCTATTCACTGTGTATGTGTAGTGTTTTCACCGAGACAACCTCCCGGAGAAAAATCCGACCACCAATATTTTGTCAACTATAGCCTACCACAAATGTTCCGCTCTTTGGTCGCTATCCTGGAGATGGCAGGTGACTTGCTGATCACAGCAGCTGGCGCCCATTTTCGAACACTAGATTTCAGCAGCCGATGATCATGTGGATGAGGACTTGATTTAATAATACCCTGTCCACTAGCAAATGTCGTGAATAAATAGCCAGATTTGGGCTTTTCACAGGAACCCTTTATGCTATTATATACTCGGTAATTCGAGGAGAATATTTCAAATGTGGTGCAATCCGGAAATTCCAGTTAGAATTTAGAGAACGGAGTGAAAAGTTAAGATATCTATCTTCACTTATTCAAGGTTTCGTCGGCAAAATCCGTTGCAGTCAGCCAATTGTCACTCCTTCTTGTTTGTTCATATTTGTTTCCGTTTTTTAACAAACTATTGCTAAAACTGCGGGATGTCAAGTTAGCATATCAGTTTTCATGTGAGTTCAAAAATAATTGAAACCATTTGAAAGATGGCATGGCTTTCGATACGGTGGACGTATGAGTGATTTTTTCTGGTGCCTTGCGTTTTGATTGGACAGAATATTGAGTTATATGTTTGGACAAAGTTACAATTTCACTTTATATGTTAGTGGACGGTGCAAAATTCCAACCATAACTACGTTGACAGCTGTTGAGTATGAAGGGTAGTCTGATTGGGATTTCATTGTTCATAACAATTTTCACTGTCCATTGGGGCTGCGGACACAAGTGTGAGTTGATGAAATGATATGAGGGCTCCATTTTTCTGACTGTATCGCAGTTTCAATGGGTTTATAATCCTTTGGGTATATTGCATAATAACGGTTTCATGTGATCAGGCCCCGCCAACCTTTTGCAGCCACACCTTCATAGTTTGAATATTTCATTAAATTTCGTGCAACAACTATGACGAGTATGGTTTATTTTCCTTTTCAGTATCCCCATTGGATAATCTCGCCCATTTGTACGCACCTACCAGTACGTCTTCCGCTCTTCTTGTTTCGGCTGACAGTAAAATTGCCCATTCAGTGTTATAACCGGACGGTCGGTTTCCTACGCGTCAGAGACTAATGTCCGCGCAATATGATGCTAGCTAGGTGGCTCAGTGTTTAAGCAATAATCGTCGACAAATGCGGAAATCTTTTGTTGTTGAAGTGTTGTTGGACTCGAACGTTGGTGAATAGGGTGCGTGCCACTTAACGAAGACAACTGAATAGTCAAAATCTGCCCAATCGATTGACACTATTTCAGGTGCCTCATTCGCATCGTCTCAACGCCTAACATGCGCAGACATTATGGACGCATATGTACTATTTCAATATGAGGCATAGTTTATGATTTAGGAATACACTTACCTTTCGCATCTTAACTTAACTCTTAGGTTTTACCTAAGAGTTTCTTTTTAAAACAGCGGATAGCCGGAAGCCAAAGAATCCCCGAAAACACTTTCGGGGTGTACGGACGTTTGCCTGCATATTGAACATATATACCATTCGGCTAATAGCCAAAGGATGATTCATACATAAACGTGCGCCCGTACTACCCGCGTTTATACGGCAATTACACATAAAACCCCAAGATGTCGTTGGTATAGATTGTGAATTCCTCGGTGGGCGATGTGAAACCTGTGTTAGATGATGAGTTCCACGGCGCTATTCCCAGCATGTCTCTGTGCCAATTCGTTTCAGGTGCACTACTCACATGGTGGGTCCACAAAACTGGAGAACTAACGTCGAGTTACCACTTCCATGGGCTTATCAAACCACCGTAGGTTACGGGTGACTATTTATGTTGTTTTAATTTGTTCGGTTGGTCTGGTTGCCTTGTTAGATCAAATGCCCTGATGTGCGAAATGTATGTCACCGGGAATAATCAACAGGATTTCGCGATGAATGTAAAGCAAAACGTGGATTAAATAGCCCACGTTTGCCGCCTGATCAACGTAGCCGTCTATAGTGATGCCACGCTCAGTATTTTACCTCTTATTCGCAGAGATCAAATAGATTGCCTGCTTGCACAAACAAGTACATGGGCACAGCAAATTTACTAAAATTACTCAAAGTAGTGGATATTTTAAATCATTGTCCGTGTTATAAAATGAACTTTGAAATGTTCACGCCAGCTATATGATGCTGAATGTAACTGCCCTTTATAAAACTGGTTGTTGGGCCTATGGAATTACGTATCGTTGTGTTTTGGAATTTTCATTCTCCCTTTCAGTTCGCCAATCCGCCCAATATTGGGATTCAGTGTAGGTCAAGAAGGCCCATCGCAGTTGGACGGAACATAAATGCCCATTCATTCGACCATCAAAACGTTCATCCGCTTGTGAGATAATAAGACCCCTGACTGAATTAGCGGTATGGTTTTGTGGGGTCTAAATTTATGAAGGGTTTCTAAGTCACAGTGTGAGGTATCTTTCTTCTAGATTCGCCAATGTGGGTCTCGCTCTGGTAGACCGTATCACAAATAGCTCCACTGGAGTATTTTAACAGTCCCAATTTCTCATCCTCGATGAAGCGGCACAGATACACTAATCATCAGACCAGCTGGCGAGTAACGAATCGGACCCTCATTTCTTGAACGGTTTTGTTTTATACAACCACAACCTGTCCGGTCACGGAATATTTATCCTTAGGTAAACGGTAATGATTGGGCAAGGCTCAAGTCAGCCTGCCAGGGAGACATGCCTGTTGGTTTTAAGGTATAAAAAGGTGAAAAAAATTGCATTATGCTGATTGGGTTTGTACATCAAAGAAAGATGTCAGGCAAAACTAGAACGGGCATAGTTGACTTTCTATAAATATCCACCATTTAGCTTTCTTTTGGACCTGATTCATTACACCACATTTACTGCAAACTTGCGCTATCTGCTAATCATATGCTACATTGCCGAGCAAATGTTTCGCGGACATTTTGGTTGATGCAAGCAGCCGAACATCGACTCAGGACTTCTTAAGATTCGTGGCGAATAATCACATGCAGTTCATTGTTTGACATTTTGACACCGTTTGGGAAATATGGTGAACTCATTCACTTTGTCCGCACAATCAGTAATAGTTTTTTTTCAGCTGCCGAAAAAGGTGAAACTTCTGGAAAAGCTGGCGTCGGATTTACGTCTTTACGAGTACAGGACCCCGAGGAGCGTGTACACCATGGTTCGAGGCATGGTGCTGAGCTCCACACATTCCGACATAAATGTCTAGAATGCTCAAGAGTATTCCGGTCATCTAGCAATCTTAAGGAACACAAAAAGACGCATTCGGATCTGCGGCCATACACATGTGATTTCTGTCTATCATGTTTCAAGTCACTCGGAGGTCAAAGGGGTCATATGATAGAACAGCACTGGGAGGCGTTGGTAGCCAATGAAAGAGCTGGAAACACAGGGTATTCAGCACTTCTCAATGGAAGACATCAATCATGCCATATTTGTGGAAAACGCCTGCGTTCGCAAGCTGCGCTGAATGAACATGCTCGCATCCATGCGGGGGAGAGGTTATATTCCTGTGAAGTGTGCAAATGTACTTTTAAAACACCCACTTGTTTAACACGACATACGAAGCAATGTCGGCGAGATACCATCAAGGACACCTGATTTAAATATTAACCGCGCAGCGGAAGCACTCACATTGAAAGTGTATCAGAGAAAGTAATTACACCGTTGTTTGAAGGCATTAATTACTTGTATATTTGCAACAAAAAGGCAGTCTCCTAATCATTCTTTGTTACTTGATGTGACTGTCCAGCGTAGTCCGTAGTACAACGTGGGACACCTGACTTTATTTGCGTTTTCAATTCGGCTGAGTAACAGAGCGCTACTATGTCAGTTCGCTTAATTCCAACGAGAGAAACACGTCTGCTCAATTCCAATTGGTCACTTGAAGCAATAGGTTTCCGCCGGATACATTCGAATAAAGTAAAATGACATCTTCTCTCGTGTAGTCAGTAGCGAAGCCACCTTATTAAATGGCTCGAGTCACAACAGTGAATCCGGCGATTCCCTCAATGTAAATCAAAGGTTAGAATATTCCCATCGGGTATTTATAGGGTACAATAGTTCGGGCCATGCCGGGTGAACGAGATATATGAAGCTTTCTACATTTTTTAAATTGTCAAACTTTCTTGCTACTTCTGAACCGCAAATACATGGGGTAGGAACAACAAATCGCTGTAGGAATAAACAATTGTGAATTAAATCCCGTGTTTGGTTATTGCTCCCTCCGTAAAGTGCTCAAAGCCGATCAAAATTTCAGCTGCTATTCGTTTTCGCGATAGCATCATTTTGGAGGTTGTTTCATTTCCTGCCTCAGCATCACACAAACTCAAAAAAATCGCCAAGCTCAATTTCTTGAAGCCTGCTGGTCCCAACCGCTTGGCATTGACAAAATAGTTTATCAGTGCCCCTTCGAGATCCCCTATGTTGGCTAGAGTAGACTCGTTTCCCAGTCGCACGTTACTCGGCCAAAGGCCCTATTTGTCTGCAGGTTGATCAAACTGCTTCTCTCCTCTGAAAGTACACTTTTTGATCTTCTGTACAAACTCTGCTCCGTTCGCAACTCTTCCAGGTATTTTGCCGACTTAATGGCACCAGCATTTTTAGTTCTGGAACCTGTATGTTTGGGTTGTTTATTCGCCTGCCTTCGAGCGCATCTCTCACCCTGAAGAATGAGATGTACGGCTTGTAACCAATAAACTTCTCGGCTAGCATGCGCAAAATTCAGGACACTGCTATTACCCAAAAATGTATACTTCTATCGATCGCTTGACTACAACTGTCCTTGTCCATTCATCCATTCACCCATCCGGGAAGTCGTAGAAAAACTGCTAAGCTGATGACATCCGAGCTTGGTATTGATTCAACTTGTAAGGTTATTGTTATTGCGACGCGCAGCTCCACGTTTTCGAAGCCCTAACGAAAGAATAGACTAAAAGAACTGGTGGTAGTCATGAAGCTGTCATGGTCGAAATGATAACTCACTAGACTCATTTCCGAAGTTAACATTCTATCGGTACATTTAAAAATGTTAAGCAACAAGCGAGAGTTAAACCTCTGCTTGGAAATGAAGATTTCAGGAGAGAGGATCCATTGTTCCGAGATTTCAAAAGCCTCTTTTTGAATACGCATTTGAAGCTTTTGATCGTTTTACACTTTGCTGATCTTGTCGGTTCCTGAAGATCTTTTACTGAACCAGTTTACTATTTTTAAATTCAACCAAATAAAGATGGTTATGGAAGCAAATTCTGGATGAGTCCTATACCACATTGTAAGCTTTCAAAACAAATAACCAAATCATTCGCTGAATCGAACTGCGAATCACACGTTCCTCATCACCTGCGACTAAATACACTGTGTGCGAGTCATGAGCAATACAGAGCTACATAATACTAGTCTAAGAGTACACGGAGGTCGTCTGTAGTCTTTTTGCTCAAATGGCGCGTACAGACTTACCGAAGAAGATAAATGTTTTGGCGGCTAAAGGCTGAAAGTACACAACTGACGTCTACAGATTTCTTGCTGTTGAGGCGAACGGACGTAGTTATATGAGAGTTATTTTGATGAAAAAAGCCTAACTCGCATGTTCCTGGTGTGATGTATATAACATTACGAATGCCTAAAATCTCGAACCAAATCACTTCCAGAGGCCATTCTCACATCATTTGGGGCGTGACATTTCGGTGATAAGATTCGTGTCAAAAGTAGATCATGTCAAAATCCAATGTTCTGTAGGACGTGCAAATTTGGTGAAGCAATTCCGAAGTCAAAGAGAATGAAGTCATCAACCAACGCCCGTAAAACAACACCAGTAAGCCTACGATAATTTGAGAAAGATCACAATTTTTCTATTGATAAGTTACGTTCATCCAGATGCACCTTTCCTGAAAGGTCCTCATTTTTGACGGAAACACCCGGGAGCCCTCCTCGCAGTACTAGCTCATGTTATATGACGACGTCACGTGAATCCTCGAGGATCAATCCGAATAAAAAATCCTAACCACCAACACTCAGTAGTCCACCAAACATTTCACATTGTGGACACCATGGGGAGATCCATCGATGCAGCTAAGTCTGCGGCATTTTTTGAATCTTTTTGTTCAGCGCCGGTACTACTGATGAGATGTTCCATCAGACTAGTAGCGAGACATTAAAAGATATTAGCAGCTACGCTGGCGACTAAAGTAAGTGAAAAGCTTTGCCTTGAAGTTTCCCAGCAAACTCCGTTGGATTATTTCATTACTCCAATAGTCGATAATTCTATGTCCCGTCCTAATTTTTAGTCGGTTCATTCGCACAGGCTTGCACTATATTTTGAAGGTAATGTTACAATTACGATCAATCCCATGTTTCATCCTATACTTAGACCGATAAAAGCGTTTTCTTTCCCGTATTAAGCTGTTAATCGTTTGGCTGTTTTTGAGGTGGTCTTCAGTAAGGACGTGTGGGCCTCAGGATTTTGCTTCCGCAGTATTCGGTCCCCCCCAGGTTTCGTTTCAAATTACGCTCAAATGCACAATATTGCACCAAAATATGTCGATAGATATACACATATAAGTTGGCGTTGTTCTTTACTTACAAAGGATATATCCCAGCATGTTCAATGACGATCAGGAATGTAGTGATCTTTAACATTTCCGGCGTGAGCAACCAGCACCCAACTTGCAGTAACGTGTGCCCTCAATGAAGCTTCGATACCAATCGTCTTCATAACTAAACGTTTTCCATTCATTATCAAAAAGAAATAAAAACAGCTAACTGGACATTCAACGTTTTTCAGCCAAAACGAAGGAGGCGGAAATATGGACACCGCCTGAATCCGAAAAGTCAGTTGACGCGACGCGTATTACAAAATAAATTGGATAAAATATGCCAAAAATTCGCATGCACCTAAAATTCTTTCGAATGTCATTAGCGCTTAGGACGTAGTCAGCACGGTACAACCGGTGTTGATGCCAGGCTGAAATGCACCTCAAGCGCGGACAGACCGTTAGTAAGTTTCAATGAAGCTGAGCCAAATGTTTGCTGCTCTACGACGGATAAATACAGATCCAGATGGATAGAAGTGTGCAGCTATTTGCCAAGTGAGGAAAAGTTGCCGCGTATTTGGGAAGTTGCGGCCTGGCTTAAGACATGTAATGCCCGACTTTTATCTGAGTTAGTCCTGCACGGTACTGAAGCACTGCTAATGCCTTGCGCTAGAGATCACCATGTCAAATAGTGGTTCTGGAAAAACTAGTCCAATATACTCATTCCCCAGTAACAGCAATTCTATTCATCATGGGTGGCATTCCATTCGCTGCAAATGGTGGCATCATTCATACATCAATACGGCACATTCAGCAGCATATTTCTATTCGCAACCACTGTACAATGAATGTTGAAAGGTACTTTTCTCCAGTGGTTTCATGCTTCTTCGGGTACTTGGAATTCGCGGCGATACCGTTCAGACTATGAAACAAAATAGTGTAACTCATCTCAATAATATATAACTGCTGACCATGTATATGCGCATCTTAAGATATTGAGGAAAATAAATCATCCATCCCACGCTTTATGCTGAAAATTAAAAAATGTAGAGATGAAATGTGGGACGTTTTCATTCCCACCAATGGGTCTAATTTATCCAAAACGGACCATGTGAACGATGCAGTCATTGTTCGTAACCGCTTCGAATAAAATGCAGCGGGATTGTGTGACTGATT
The DNA here is from genome assembly GCA_004794785.1 of Opisthorchis felineus. Taxonomy (NCBI): domain Eukaryota; kingdom Metazoa; phylum Platyhelminthes; class Trematoda; order Opisthorchiida; family Opisthorchiidae; genus Opisthorchis; species Opisthorchis felineus. Next base: position 55,609 of record SJOL01006691.1, read on the forward strand.
ATCCCGCGTGCGTGTTGATCTGCTTCTCGGATGACATGCTGGTCGAAATGACATTTATTTAAGATGGAAAAGTCGTTGAATGGAGACTAACGTATCTGCAAAAAATGAGCTCACCATCCAGGAATCATAAGTAATCAGCGAACGTTTTACATATCCGGAGACAATGAGATTTGTGGTTGTCTATGGTAACCTGTTATACCCAGGAGAATTAGTAAATAAGTGCGAATAATAATTATGAACTGTTTACAGGCCTTCATTCGTTGGTCGTATTAATCATTTGTCAACCATCCATGCGGTGCTTAATTTTACAGGCACTCACATGTTTTACTTATTCGCAGGTTATCGCCCTTTCCGTGAAAATGTACTTTTTGACCGCTCACTGGGAAACCTTTCTCAAACCTGAGATCAAATGTGCCATACCCGCCCATATTCTACACAGCAACATTTTTTTATGTGACCTACTTGCGTATATCTTGAGAAGAGGCCTCTAAATTTTCTCGTTCAAACTCGAGGATTGCAATCAGGTACCACAGACGGTATCCCAACGGCAGAGTTTTGCACGTCTTGCCAAATTGGGGTGATTTTAAAACCCTACCAGTGCAGTTTACATGTATATAGCCTCCCACTCGTGTAGACGCTACCGCATATACGCAGCGGGAAAGTAGTTAATTCGTTTGAGAAGCCTTGAATGCTCATTATTTTGTATTTAACTGACCTACAACCCTCCGCAGTGCCATATTATGCGGTTCTCCTGAGCTGCCACAGGTTTTAAGTAACATGAACAGAAATAAATTTTGTACTTCCTCAGGTTCGAATGCACTTCCAGGTGGCGAGCAAGCCATCTGGAGAGCTGGAAAGCCATTGGATACTTAGGACCTTGATAGATAATTGCGAAAACTGAGACTCCTTCACTGCTGGAGAATGTACATGTCTAGCCTGATATGAGTAATGCGTTCACTTTGCGGAGGTAAACCCAATCCGTGAATCTCCTGGAGTTTTATATTCACTAACAACTCAAAATAAAATATGAGATTTACCGCGCGTGGGCACCTAAATATTTCACCGTGTTTACACTAAACGCGAGAAAACTTGCAGCTAATGGCAGGCAGGTGGACTTGCGCACAAGTTGCTAACTACGTCCGCACCCAAACTCACGAAGTCGCTTATATCCTACCGCTAACCGTTCACATTGGATGAAGTGCAGATGTAAATTGGCGGCGAGCATATTAGGCAAATATCAACTGCTTTTTTAGCTATAATTCCTCATATGTATATATCGCTTAAGTTTGTCGTTACTATCTAGAACGAAATGACCAGAATAAGATTTTTCACCTCACAGATCTCGCATTCAGTATGCGGTTAGTTGAAACAAAGAACCCTACTAACATCCATTTAAAAAAGGCTAGCATATTTGCAGCATATTTGCTTGACACAAGATACCGTAGAATTTATTTGATTTCATGCGGAGGTTCTACCTGTTCCAGTTCACAGTGCTGGATTACGACGAAATCCGTCGTTGTAAAAGTTTATTTATTTATTTGTTTATTTATTTAGTTTATTTATTATTTATCATTGATATTTAATTGATCAATGAATTATTTATTTGTTTAGTTATTTAGTAATATTTTTAGTTCTCTAAGATGATTAAACGTTCCAGGTAAATTCGAAAACACACTTGGTTGCTCAGGGTTCCGTCACCTACACCCTGGGGAATCTCCTGCCTTTAATAAGACGCTCAAGCGATTGTAGAAATATTCGTTGATGCTCAATCATTTAAAATCGTCTTTAACCGAAACATAACACCACTGTTTATGACCACACGTCGTTATATTTCTTATTTTTAGAATGTGATTCCGAATGTGTCATTCCGGAGAATTAGAGAAGACTGTGACGGTGGAAGCATTAATGAATGTCCTACAAGAGTTCCACTATTCCTGCAAATTTTCACTAAACCGCTGTGCTCTATCTTCTTCTGACGGCTGCATGTAGAGTGTGTTCAAACTGCCCAAATCCTATAGTTAGCTTGCATGCTCATCAGACTCCCACGTAATCTTTTCTGCGATTGTTGATTGACCGCGCCATTTTTAACTGAGAGTAGGGAAATCAACCACCAGACATTCCAACACGTCCCTCCTGCGAAGTCGGTTTGCAAACACCATGCGATTCCATCGTTTTCATTTGAGCAGAATGCGCAATACTTTTTTGGTACAAATAAAGGTAAGATCCAGAAAATATTCGCTAGTATTCACCGTTGGCGGTAGTTCAATTTCGACCCAATTATACGACAACAACATTGCCTGCTAGAACCCATGCGAACTGTCCATGCACGAATCAATCGTTTGTTTATAAAATACACAGCCGTAAAGCGGTAAAGACCGCCTAGCCTCTCCGAAGTTTCCTTGCCTGCAACTTGATGGGGAAGTCTATAAAAATCTGCACAATTCTACCTGCTTTGTGTGTATGCCAGAACAAAATATTTGTCAACAGTGGGATGGTATGTTGAGAGAAGCTGTGGTACCAAAAGTGGTTTAGTTGCTATCAGCTGGCCTGCATTTTGGCCGCCTTAAAGCAGATATTGCTCTGTAAAGGAGCCGACTATATTGAAAACTTAGCAGAAAATTTAAGTGCCTGATGCACCAAAACAGATCTTAGAATGGGCTGCAGGATGTTTGGAATCCTGAATTATTGTTGGAATAATTTGTGAGAATGCACGTGAGGTTGTAAAACGGCACGGAATATCACAGTGAGCAGGCTCTGCTGCAAACGCTCTGGTGCAAACGCAATGGAAATTTAGGTTTCACTGAAGGCGGAATTCCATCAGAATAAACCTAATAACTCGGTTGGTCTGGTTGCCTTGTTAGATCAAATGCCCTGATGTGCGAAATGTATGTCACCGGGAATAATCAACAGGATTTCGCGATGAATGTAAAGCAAAACGTGGATTAAATAGCCCACGTTTGCCGCCTGATCAACGTAGCCGTCTATAGTGATGCCACGCTCAGTATTTTACCTCTTATTCGCAGAGATCAAATAGATTGCCTGCTTGCACAAACAAGTACATGGGCACAGCAAATTTACTAAAATTACTCAAAGTAGTGGATATTTTAAATCATTGTCCGTGTTATAAAGTGAACTTTGAAATGTTCACGCCAGCTAAATGATGCTGAATGTAACTGCCCTTTATAAAACTGGTTGTTGGGCCTATGGAATTACGTATCGTTGTGTTTTGGAATTTTCATTCTCCCTTTCAGTTCGCCAATCCGCCCAATATTGGGATTCAGTGTAGGTCAAGAAGGCCCACCGCAGTTGGACGGAACATAAATGCTCATTCATTCGACCATCAAAACGTTCATCCGCTTGTGAGATAATAAGACCCCTGACTGAATTAGCGGTATGGTTTTGTGGGGTCTAAATTTATGAAGGGTTTCTAAGTCACAGTGTGAGGTATCTTTCTTCTAGATTCGCCAATGTGGGTCTCGCTCTGGTAGACCGTATCACAAATAGCTCCACTGGAGTTTTTTTTAATCAGTCTCAATTCCTCACCCTCGATGAAGCGGCACAGGTACACTAATCATCAGACCAGCAGGCGAGTAACAAAACGGACCCCCATTTCTTGAACGGTTTTGTTTTATACAACCACAACCTGTCCGATCACGGAATATTTAACCTTAGAGCAACGCTTATGGTTAGAGTTGCACTGTCAGTGTATATCCAGAGTCGTCAAATCAAAGTTTCCATATATCACGGTGTTAGCGTTAACAGCATACATATTGTTGATTGCTCGATTTAGTTTACGCACGCGTATCCGACATTTTTTCTCGCGCATACATCCACCGTGTGGAATACTGAATATATAATCCTCGGGCGTGCGTCGCATGGGCTGTTGTCCGCGATTAATGCTGCGCTTGTGCAAACCATCCATCTATTTTCCTGGCACATGCGTTACCAATAATTCCTTCTCGCTGCTATGTTCCTATTTCTCTACAAACGCATTACTCATTTTGCAAATTATAGCTTAGTTGTGCTTTTGCTTTGGTGATGTACTAGACATAGTTTTGCGATGGCTAACAATATTCGCAATATCGCAATATCCCAAAATCCCAATATCTCTAATAATGGACCGTCAGCTCCTGGCTACTGATTTAAGAAGGTATTACGGAGTATCGGCCTTTTGCGAACATATTCGTGTGCAAACAAGCGACCTCAGCATCGACGTTCTTCTACCTCAAAGAGTGGACAAAATAGAGCAGATTTTACCTTAGGAGTATACTGTATAAATAGATAGCATGATCAGTATTTTCTGGAGAAAACGGCTGAGTCATGTCAGGCAATTGGAAATGTGTATTGTCCAGCATCTGAATGAAACAGAAATTATAGCTAGTCGTCGGGTTTGTAATATATAGGTTGGGAAACGTGGTATTTTCTGCGGCGCTTGGTGAATTGCATTCAGTCAAATTTTTCATACATGTTGTTCCTGTGAGGTTGGGCATTAAACGCGCGCCACTTATGAGCTGAAACCTTTTGAAGAGACGGTTCTAAAGAACGGCCTGAAACAGGATATATTTTTCGGATTTGCGCCAAATGAGAACTCACATGAGTAACTTTCCTTCATGACAAGTGTTCACCAAGCTTTCATGCTCTCAATGGTCTTCTGATAAATTTTGCCGCATTAGCCGCGATCATGCTTCTTGCGCAAAAGCTGTGCTAGGATTTTTAACCAGCGGATGCTTATATATATATGTATATATATATACTCGACCCTGGCTACTCTGTATGCGTCTGAGTCTTAATTGTGTGCGCTCAGGCAAGTGGACGATGGACGTTTTTCAGGTCGTCAAAAGAAACCCTTGAAATTTTCGTGATCATTCGGCGGGAAACCTTGAGTTCCAGTAAGAGCGTGGGCAGGCGTGCAGTGTGGAAAATGTTTGTTGTCGACACACGGGTGTGAATGAGTAGGAAACCAGTCCGTCGTATGATGCTTAAAATAAGTGTTGGTGCTAGGTTACTGCGGCACTAACTCACTCAGACGATAGCCTGCTGTAATTTTTCACGTACATAGAGTACTAGGCTCGCATGAGTATGGAACGTGTTTTGTGTGGAATTCAACTACGCAAGAGGCAAATTTTCAAAGTGATTTTTTTATCGAGAGTTCAACTGACACACTTTAGACAAATGCTACTAAAATGAAGCAAGAAGTGATTTTTCAGCATATGATAACCCATTTTAATACAGTTGGCGGGCATGGGCGCACAAGATCATTTACAACAACCTCAAAGTGATTGCTCCATAAAATTGTATGCACACATTATTTTGATGACGGACTGTGAGCGTTATTGATGTATGTTCCTGTCCCGCAAACATCTAGGCGGTAACACCAGCGTTTTTGTTTGATCACTCAATATTTCGCAAAATTGGCATGGTATTCTCAAAAACAATCTTTACTTTCAATGAAAGATGTCCGTGTCACTTTGTTGGGAACTAAACTAGACGATATTATTTTTGGCTAAAATGATGTATCATGCCATAGCAATATTACATACCTTTGTTCACGTGTTTTGTGGTAGTACTTTGCGCATTATATTTCGTAAGGAAGATTCCTACATGAAGCCTAAGACGATTATTTTGTAGCTTAGGAGCGCATAGTCAATGGAGAACAAGATAAGATCAGTCATAATGGACCCTACGCCTTTCTGCACTGTTCTGCATGTGCGCCTTGGAAATTGCTGCGAAATTTAACGTTAAAGGTTTGTGTCTTCACAGATGTATGCCAAACGTATCGGCCGCCAGGATCGAAGGTCAACGAGTTGATACAACTTTCATAGGTGGCGTAAGCCCACCCAACTTTAGAAAGCTTTGTCAGCCCCCAACAGAACATTGTTCATTTTTCGAAAAGTGGCGGGCACCTTAAATGGTGAGTACCGTCCACGGTTGAGTACCAGTTCATAATCCACAACTAATTTTTTTCGGCTGGCTTACTTTGATGCGGTTTAATATGGCAACATAACAATTCTTTAGTAATGCATCGTAGATGGGTAGGTATCTGCAACAATAGAGCTTGGACAAGGATGCCTTCCACTGTGAAGATTCAACGAAATTTAATTAGAGGATCCGCTAAATTAGATCACTACTTGTTGGAACAAACTTTGAAACATGTAGATAAATGACAGAAATATTTCAATATTTATCAACCGGTTTAATAAACATGCATAATTAAAAGCTCTGAAACACCTAGGCTTCACTTGCTTTGTTTATATCAGATTGATCTAAAGATAGAATATTTAGGTTGTGCTCTTTATTTGTTTCGCTGATTCTGTGAACCTATGGATAAATTATGTGACCGAAATCCGTAGCAACGCCAATCAAATCTCTGAAGTAACGCGTGACCTGAGTTGTGTTTCTGGATTCATTGTATAGCAAAAGGCTGTTGCGTAATTGTTGATCATCGCAAAATGTCAGAAACTCTGCCATAGTGAAGACATTGTTCCCAGTTGAAATAACGAGATGATTGTAATGCCAAATTCGGTGGTTGGAAGCAATCTATTATACAAACACCGTATGGAGGTGAATATTAAGCTAAACCCGACATCTTTCCACCTCGGATTTTTCCCGACCTGCGACGTGGTAATTTGCTTCAATCAAAAACCCAAATGCCAACGGTGATGAAAACGTATTCTCTGTCATGCGAAATACGGTCGCTTGAATTCATCGACCGAATCAAACTGACAGTCGCCGGTCGTTTCTTGTTCACGTCAGGTCACAAATAAGACTCGTGCTACTTAAGTTTATATATCTACCGTTCTTTGGACACATCAGTTTCCCGCCAATGATTAAATCACAATTCTTATTTATTCTTACGGATTGAATTGAATTCCCAAACACAGCCGTTCGAAATAGTAACGAGGCTTTCAATGGTCACATAATTTCTGCCATTGCGTTTCTACGGGGCAGGTATTTGCGGCCATAATTCCATGTGATATTCGTAGGAAACCAGTGTAACTATTTTTGCGTTTTTTAATTTCACATAAGCTTTTTCCTGACTGTGTCCTTTTCAACAGACAAAATCTAGGTTGCACCGAAACCCGATTTATGCATCCGACTTCAGTCACCTATCACGGTACCATTGATCCGCAAGAAAAACATTTTTTATTAGCAACGTCATATGTGTGCAAAATTAACGTAAACGTTTAACAACGAACACCTCGCCGATATGAGGATGACTTATTAAGACCATTGACATGTTTTGGTTTTCAAACCTGCGTGGTATTTAAAGGGACATACATCATTCATCCGAACGATCGACTCAATTTTGAAGGTTCTTTATAAACTAAAAAATGGCTTAGTGCCCTGACAACTTTGAAAACCGCGATATACAATCGATTGGTAGGAATATGTCTCTGTTTGGGCACCAAACCATTGTTAACTTGAATTGCAGACTACTTGATTTTCGCACAAGCAGTCTAGTTAAAACCAATATAAGCTAAGCCGGTCTGAGAACAGCCAGACAACACACAGGTGCGAAATAACCATAAGCATGTGAAACACTATCATACAGTAAGTTATTTACCCTTCAGCCAAAGGAATCCCCGGTGTAGTCCTCTTTAACACAAGTCTCGAATGCGAGATCAGAATTCCCACAAGATTTCCACGAATAGCACATGTATGGTTTGAAATGATATTCTTGTTTTGATGAGGCCTTTTTAAGCTCAGGAACCGCGAGTTTGAGCACAGACTTCTACGTTATTAACAATAATGATTACCCGGTTAAATGTATAAAATACCACCCAATTGGCTGTATATTCTGTTTAAAAGTTAATAGAGTTCCATGAGGATACGAAAGTCGTACAGTTTTGATCCTACATCCTGGGAACTTTTTTCGACGATTCATCATAACTGCTCAGAGTAATATCAACCCTTAAGTAGATTAGAAAACTAATAAGGTTACAAAATCATTCAAACTTCCATATGAGAGGCCGTCGGGAAACGTGAAACATTTGTGCTGTTTCTGTGGCCGAATAATGGCTGGCACCATCTACTGTCTAATTTGGACCCTGAAATCGTTTTAAACGGAAGCAGCTTAAGGGTTTAACTACTAGCAGGGAAAATGCGGCTTCAGAATTTCATGCGTTTTTTATGGTGACACCTCTGACGACTTGCACAACCTTTCAAGATCCTCGACGCTGCATCGCGATGAGGTATTCTCATGACGTTCTCAGGAATCGATGCATCATGCTGTGCAATTATTGGTTTTATCTGCAACATATATTTTCTGGAAGATATTGTGGCTTTGAAATCAAAGTTCCCATATGATATATTGACACTCAGTTGCAGTCAACAAATTTTGTTTTTAATATACTCTAACATCTTGAGGGACTATCAGGTGCCAATTGGAAGCTGGTTTGTAATTGTAAATATTTAGAGCGAAATTGTGTACCCTAAATGAACTACTAGAGGTTTTCCATTACTTCGCATAAAACAAAGCTTACCTAGGAATTTTACAGGTCTGTACAATCGTAGAAGTTGGTTTATTTGGCTTCGGTTAGAACTGTTTGACTGACGCAGCTTTCTTCACAGGCTTAGTTTCAATGGAAGACTAGGTAACCAAAACGTCTGGGCCAATTACTCAAACAATGCCACTGGATATAAAGAGGAGTATTGAAGTAAACATCTAGATATTTTGCTCCATTTTGGACTCTGAATTTACCAGTTATCATGAGCTGTTGCACAACGGGAGGTTTGTCGGCTTCAATGAATGTTAACACGTGCCCCAATCGATTGAGAAAATGACGGGTACAGACGCTTCAACCAAGTGCTTTGTAAATTTAAAGGCCTCGCACCGTGGCTACACCGTTTTCACAGAAGCACCCGAAGAGCTGTATGTAGTTTATCTTTACGTGACGCCTGGAAGAGTTGAGAAGTATTTACCTTCAAAAAATTCCAGCCGCGAAAATTGTCATTTGAATCCATTCGATTACTTTTGGATCATGGGTTAATCTAAGATTTGGTGAGAATTTTAACTTCGTGAGTTGCTGTTCTCAATGTTTGTTTAGACAAGTTGCGTAGTGGCGCTCAACATTTTTCCCAGGCAAAATACATCTAGAAAATTTTCGTGGACGGTTGCCAAAATAACGTATTTCGTGTGTAATGGCCCAGTTGAAACACAATGAACCACGGAATTTCTAGATTGTAATACGCGGAACCCGAAAGTTTAATGGGCATTCACCATTGTCAGACAAAAACAAACGTCGGTGATGTGGAAGCAATAATTAATGCAATTATCTTTAAAAAGCAGGACATTAACACTTTACGCTGCAATTTTTTTCTGCAGTTGTATTAAACACGACATTTAGGTTTTTTCCATTATGCCGTCTAATTGTTGAATATAAAACTGAATTCCATTGTGGCTATTAGCCCTTTGATCAAGTTGTGTGTGTGGATCAATTTACCCAAGTCTCGTTTATTAAGTAAAACTGGTATGCAGCTCAATTTTACCGTCTAGTTGACACCATATGGTTTGCAGTTGAATAATAGTGGCGTTCGTTTATTATAGAGAAACGCAATGGAACAACGTCCTGAACCAAAATTTCGAAAATCACACCATCGATAAGCTTTTTGCGGAAGAACCCTCAAACAATCGTTGAAAATTATTTGAAATAAGCCACACTAAGCAGTCTATTCGTCATGTCCACTCATTTACCGAGTATAATTAATTTACTGGGCACTGATGTTTGCGTTTGGTTTAATATCGAGCGAGAACGTTTTAATTCGCGTAAAACATGGGGTATATGTCCATAAGCTGATGAGTCCACGAGATACAAGAAATCTCACGGACTATTACCCTGAGTGTGTTGAAACCCGATCAATCAAGCAGTTTATCCATATGGACTACTAGGATTTTATGTACAAAGCGAAATCTTCCTCGAGGATAAATATACCGGATTTCATCAAAGTTTTCCGAAACGATGACTGCCAATCAGTCCCGAACCTTTTCTAGTCGGTTGATAAAATTTACCTCTTATTCTCGAATCAGTAGTATGACAGCTGACAAATAACCGAAACCTTTACGCTCGGAGGGTTGATATGTTACCAGGTGCTTACGTTTGGTTGCACGGTTGCGCGTGGCCGTGGTTCCGAGTTTATTGAATTTTTTCACCGGAAACAGTTTTATTAGAGTACATGAAAATCGATGGACATGTTTATGCAATATTATATCTGATAGTTATTCGACAGATTTGGGATTTTGAAATCATAAAAATGTTCGAAATTTTAAGCAGACCTACTGCGAAAAATGCGCGCCCTCCATGAATACGTGGCGCGCTGATCATCTGGGACATAATTTATGTAGAGTATTCAAAGATGGAACTTGATTGCAATTCCTCCAATGAGCGGGAGAAAAACAAGGTTTTTCAACCAGCTTGTTATATACAACTTTCCACACTTTCGTACAAAAATTTCAGTTGAAGTTTAAGCATATGCTCAACCAATTTCCCCGCAAGAAATACACCATGTGTAGAAGAGAACAATTATTAATCCCCTTGAGCTTTGCAAACATCATGCATTTCCTGTTCAAATGTGTACAACGTTCTTTTTGTTTGCCCTGATACATAATGTTGACATCATTTTTGTGCATCTGCAAAGTCGCTAAGAAAAACGGCGTTCGTGCAAAAATCGGGCCCAGAGCAGCTTATTTGCGGGTGGCAGATTTGAAGGGCACGTACACACATATAGAGCACACCAAAGGGATGGCCAGTTCAATCTGTGAAGTGAGGAATTCTAGCATGAAAATATATTCCGTGCTTTTTACAGTTGGTTGTGAAGAGTGAGTTCTGAGGATAACAATGTTTAAGTCACCTTTTTTATTTAATTTACAATGCATTTCCACGTTCAGCGCAGGCTTCAGTGCAAGCCATCTTTGCAAGAGAGGATCTGACTATGATATCTGCGGGGGTAAAATGATGCACTCTACTGGCTCGTTGAAAAAAGCTTTTCTTTCTGTTTCAATTTCCAAAAAATAGTTTTTGGAGGCAAAAGAGGGAAATAATTTGTTAGCGCTTGCCGGACGAGAGTATGAAATACGTCTGAAAAATAGCACAAACCGCACTGTGACCATCGATATATGGGACTCGCGTGTCTGTTAATTAACCACCTAATATAGGTAGCCTCAGGAAGATGGTTTAGCTCGTCAATAATCGGGGTTAATCAAACAACATGAATCGATGATACTTTCACGAACCTAATTACATGGTGTGCTTCAAAAACCTGTTTTGGTCGGCACTATTCAAACGTTTCTACAAAAAGCTGTGCAATCAATCCCTAACGCGCGTTCCCCATTAATTCTGTCTAGGCATTTTGAACACAGTCGTTTTACACAAGCAGTAGTCGAACATTTATTAGCCATTTACACTACGTTTCAATAGTTTATAATGTTTCCACAGTTTCTGCCACTCGAAACGTGACAGTGCAGTAAACAATGAAAGTCCGCGTGCGTTCAATCAAGGTTGTATAATAATCTTCAAAATCACGGTAAACTGGTGAACAAGCATGATTTCAGCCACCTGGCTGTGGTTATAAAAATCAATATTAACTATTTTTTGCGGTGGCGAAAACAGACCACAACTGGACCGAGGCATCATTCTGATACCTGGTTTATTTTCTAATAAACAAAAGTTTTTTCTATCTTTCGCATTTTCACTGTCGTGCGATAATTGTATACATTACGCATATAATATTTCGTATAGCATATATCACACGAAATAGAAAAAACGCTGGGAGTTTCGCCCGATAATGAAGGCAAGTGTCAAATAACAAACGCAAGGAGCACAATTGGTTTCAAAAGTTATTTCGCTCTTTTTTAACTGTTCTTGTCACACTTTGTACAATCCCGATATATCTTCTCCAATTAGGAAAATTATTCAATAGACGATGCCGTTCAAGTGAAATAATGGACGTAAACTGTATAAGGTTTTTTCATGGTTGTTTCCATGGAACACTTCTATTCGCTTTGATTGTGAAATTTTTGCTTACGTTTCCCATTTCAACACCACAAAAGTGCGCTTATTCTAATCAGGCCTAGCATGTGTCTTTACCAAAACCAAAATTGTGTCGAATGACGTCAGGCGCAACCGGAACTTTTCTATCCAGTAAGTAGCTTTGTTTAACTTCGTTAGACTTCGTAGTTTGTATCCGTTGAACACAAACCTAGGCATCGTGATAATTGCTCGCATGTTTAGTTTGAATGCGGCAGGTGCCTACAATTGTACATCAGAAACCTAGCGATAGTTGTTGTACTCAATATTTTTAGTTCAACTTTGAAAGGCGAAACATTGCTTTGCGTCTACTTTCAAGGAAGATTTTTTCGCACACATTTTCTGACGGATCCCGTGTTTCCACGAATTCGAGCTCCGGGTGTATATTAGATGTACAATTTTATATAAATATTTCAGTAGACCCAAATTTAGAGTTGTCACAGTAGTTTGTACCGTTTCGAGTATTAGCGATGACGTGTCTTGCATTTGGAGACACGCATGATCACATTTCAATGTACGTGTCTTTGTTTCATAGTTCCTGAAGGCTGCAAAATGAAACTTAAAGAAATATCCAATTTTTGTTTATCTACGATTATTGATATTTAACAAACTATTTTCTTTGTACAGACATGCATCAAGGAAGAAATCAATCACTGCTTGGGTGTGTTTACGTGTCTTATTTTGTCATCATAAAACATGATTAAATACCACCAGCTATGTACCTGGTCGTCAGATGTTCCTCTTGTCAACTTAATCAATTAAAAAATTGCAAGTGGTTTGTTTTGAAATGGCATTGGTGTAGGATGTGCTGCACGGAGTGAAACGACTTGCGTGGTTTTGCGGGCTTGCTTGCTATTCGCAAGGTTTATCAAAGGATAGCATTAAGGTACGCAAGTTTTCTAGGTAGTGCTTCAAACATTGCAGGCAAAAGGGATCAAGCGTGCAGACGAAGTAGCTTCCGTGACTGAGGACGCCTCCAAATAAAATATAGGACCAGTCCCCCTATTACAACACGTCTTACACACCCGATTATAGGAGACGCTGATTTTTCACACATGCGTCATTTATTTACTTTGTTGCCTATAAAGCTTAAAATGCTCGGCCAATCAAGTTATTATATGTCACTAATATTATGTAGCTTTTGTAAAGACTTATTCAAATTTTGCGGACGTTTTGAGGAGAGCTCCGCCTTATGACTTGAAGCAGCTGATCAGGATTTTTTTATGGGAGATAGCTAGAGCGTTTTTGCCACTATAGTCTATACAGCACAATTACCCTACAACCTGAGGAGAGTTTTTTTCCTAGAAGGCACAGTGATGCCATGAATGCATGACGTACGTCGATGTACATTTCGCCGCATTTTGTAGCCGATTTACTCGTTAAGTGACCAAGACGGATAAATCTGCGGGTTCAGTTTACTATGCATTTAAAAATAGTTCAGTTGTTTCAAACACAAAAGCGAGCTTGTTGTGTTTATCAGTTTGAGGGCAGGTTGGAAAACATTTATAAAAAAACAACCCGAGTAGTTATATTACCGAATAAGCGCAAGGCTATTGTGCATCCTAAATTCCATTATTATGCTCTCAAATCCGCTTCACAGTAAAAAGCTGGAAAATAGCCCCAGACCGCTGTGTTGCTGGGTTTTATTCAAGACCACGACAACATGTTTATCTTAAATAACTGACCATAAAACGATACCTGCACCTAACAAGGTATCAACCCAAATTCACTAGACACGTTAAATTTGCATATGCAAAATTAAAAACCACAAATGTCACATTGTTGGATATTATTTTGATATAATCCAACGCGAGGAGGATCAGGTTTGTTTATGTGAGTTGATGTGGCAGCATATTTGAACTGAGTGATGTCGTCTATTAAAAAAAGATAGCATAACATTTCATTCAAAGCAAAGAAAAAACGGGTAGAAAATGTAACAAATGTAACTAGTAGATAAACCCCACGGAGAAAAATGCAGATGTATTGCATATCGGCTGAATATATTCAGCGGTTGCGAAGTTAGGACGGTTCCGGATAATGACAATTCCCAGGTTGCCGCACTTTTAAATGCACACACTACATTGACAATAAGAGTGACTTGTTGAGCTCATTGAGGTTTTTCGGTTTGGGTAACCGTTGGAATTTCAACCATCCCATCTCCAAAAGCCACCGGCGTTACTCTTGCATTTGACATATATTAGTGTACTATTTTATGGCTTTTGGTGATTTGTCCAGATTTTTGTGTCTGCTGTAAATTTGCTATACTCCAGTCGCTCAATATAACGTCGAATCGTATTTAAACTCCTGCGCATTTTGATGCAATCACATACCCGAAGCTGTTTGAGGTTGCTTAAGACACATATGTAACGCTTTTTCAAAACGATTTGGTCAGAACAAAAACTGGGTGAAACATCGATTACGGGCCGATTTTCAGGTGACAGGTGATGTTTTCTCAACCAAAAAGTCATTTAACGCAAATGTGGAACATGCGAGTTGAGAAAGTTTCACACTCTCCGCAAATTGTATAAAATCCCTCCAGGAGCAACGATTTAATGTGGCTTTCACTCGACGGATCCACAAGTCCCAAAAACACGCTCGTTGTTTGAGCCTACTGCTGTGATATGATGGGAGCTTCCGCCAGGACGAGGTTATCATTTTCTCTCTAGTTTCCTTAATGTATGAGTTTGGCAAATTCACCATGTTTACAAAGTCAATGAACCAAATGTGGATAATCGACAAATTTTTGTAGATAAATTTAGATGAACCCAGTTGCAATCCTTTCCACGTATCACTGTTACACCAAAGTGTTTACTAGAGAGCATAATGGATATGATAATTGTTGGAGCCATAGCACCTATAGTCTGATGCCGACAGCTCACGCGAACCAACTACGAGTCTGAAGCGTTTTTACGAATTTGACTGCACCAATCTGTGTCTTTCATTGCAAACTACGTTCAGAATACGTGTAACTCATTAGTTTGAGCTCTGTATAATTCCACAGAAGTGATTCTGTCGTATATAGACCAAAAGTGACGGAAATAATTTGGATCCGTTGGCCTTCTTGGTACAGATCAATTCTTGCTTAAATTAAGAGAACTTTGCATGTATTTCTGCTATCTACATGAAAGTACGTATGTGCAACAGGAATCCCTTTAAAAGATACTTTAAATGGAAGTTAATAACCCTTACAAGACTCACTTACTAATTATCAACATGCACAAGCGTTTATTCTGTGCATCTCATCGATATATCATTAGACGGTTTTGTAGGTTTCTGGCCTCAAATTTAAACAGACATATCCAATCCTGTAACTTATTGTTTTTTCTAAACTTTTGATTATCATCCTTGAAAATCACCTTAACCTGCGAACGTCGTTTGAAGTAGGAAAACGCTTGCTTTCTTGGTCGCACTTCTTGGTGGTTGCTTTCGGGTGCCTTGGACCTAAAAATGTAGCATATTAGTGAAAAAGTATCATTTGTCATGATACTGATCTTCGACTTTTTGCTCACCATTATTAATAGTGCCGTGCCACTTAGTTTACAAACCGCAGAGTGATTTGCGTTTCGCATGATAGTACACAAAATGCGTTAGAGATACTTCAGTTCAAATTTTGGAGTCTCAAACTTTCGCAAATAGTTTGAACATGTTATTCACTCTGTTTAATGTAATCCAATAGAATTGACTGATGCGCCTACAGTGTGCATGTATTTTGTTCAATATTTCATTGCAGAATGTCCTGAAATAATATGCGGCAGAAGACAAATCGGTTGGAACGACCTTAGCGTGATTATAAAGCATCAATTGGATGCTTTCCTTTTCAACAGATGTTGGGAGAGATGTGCCTGATTCGTCGCACACGTGCATATCTGACTACAGTCAAAGAATGCACTCAAGTTTGTAAAAAACTTTTGAAACAAAGAGATCTGAAAAAAACCTGGATCGCTTAACCCGATGGGATAAGTACGAACCTGTAGCTGGATTGTACAAAAACTGAAGTTCAATAAAGTGTTTGTCTGAAAACTGAAATCGTTTATCACCAACTAGAAAGCACTGACGATATCACAAGAGGAGAGAATATAGTTTGGCTCAACTTTCTGAAAACTTCATACAGTTGGATGCGTTTATTTGTTTGGGACAAACTGAAGTGTGTGACTCCCACGCAACATTTAGGATAACCAGCCTTCAGATGGTTTGCTAGGGTAAAATAAAATATAACTTTTCGTCTAACTTTCGGCTATTGTGGGGAGAAAAATGTATGGATGCATGCAGGGTGTGCAAAACTTTCCACAGTCGGTAGTCTCTGAGTAGGACATACGGTTATGAGGATATCAGGTGAAATGCTGCATCCACAGTGATATCAATCTCTTGATAAATAACGACTGACTATTGCGCCAATGTCTCCCAGGATGTACCAAACAACACCCAGGTCCACGAAACAAAGCAAACAAGACGCTGTAACACAGGAGGACGGTAAATTTAGGGCGTCGGTTGCTAGGATTTTACAAAGGTATCATTGAATAAATACCCACCTAACACGAACCAATCGCGAGCATTGCATAAAATTGAGCTGGATATGCGCGTTTAATCAAATAATCCTAAAAGATTGGTCTGTTTACCTTTTAGAAAATAATTTCAGCGAATACGGTGTCATCACAGAGGTGGGTTCGAGAAGTAGTTAGCAAAATACTGGCACATAAATTCAAGCAGTATGCTCAGGCGATTGCACTGTAAATTTGAACAAGATTACGAGGGCGAAAATACAAAATATGGACGTCGGTACAACGATATTTTTTTGTCTTTTAAATGATGTTATAACTTCTTGGAAAAACAGCTACCACTGTGCAGGTTTACATAATCAGTGAGGATCAGTACAATCAATCCATACGTGTTTAAGTAATCTCCATTGAATGTTTTCTCGGTTTCACACTGTTCAATACTGAGGCGTTCATCACCAGTAAAATTTATATCACATGTTGATTAACGTGGTCTAACAATAGTTTTCAAGTGCAATTTTTTGGTGCGATATCAAGGAAACACAAACGTCCCAGGCGGAGTGCAAATATTTGTCCGCCAAAATGTGGCCCTGCGAATACACTCCTAAATGCATTTCAACGCTGGACATAATATGTAAAGTCGTTAAAGAATACAACTTTGGGCCGCGTTTATGCTTCACCTGCATAAATGAAAATGCAAAGCCCCGATCAGTGATTTTTCTGGCAAGAATTAGTCAACCTATTTGATCAGTAAAACTTATTCTCCTTTGTTGCGTCAAACGAGAACGGTTCTGTATAACCATTTTCATTCGCATCGGATGCATCAAGTAGTATGAATTGGACAATCAAGCAAATGCGGTCGAAATTGGAGGGCTTTGCTACGCCTTGAAATGAGTTTCAAATTTTGCCACTCATATTTAACTTGACAAAATTTGTGTTTTCTTAACAACCTAAGGCGAAAGTAAACACTGCATTTACATGCGCACGTATGGTTATTGCGTATAAGCTTATAGGCTGCTACAAGTTTGCACTAATAAGCGTGTCTGCAAGCATTTTATCACGATGGCTCAAACATTCTAGTAGTACGCATAGAGACGGCTTGCGAGAAGCACCGGCATTCCGGCCAAAATGATATTGTATGCTACGAGAAAACAAGTGTTGGCGGCTGAGGGAACTTGGATTCGTTACAATGGTACCCTGCATCCAGCTTTTTCTCTGGTGAAGACTTGATTGGCAACAAAAAATCGTCAAAAGAAAATAAAAATGTCGTTATTTATTCAGCACGAAGAGTACTGAGAATACTGAATCGCCTATTAAAAGTAATGTGAAAATACAAGCTCAGTGTAAAATCTTCAAGAAATGGAGTGCCGTTGAAAATATAGGAGCCAGTGTATTCAGAAGTGGACAAAACACAATGAAACAACCAGGATTACTTGAGTCCAACGGAGCAAGTAATGATCCAGGATTAATTACTAGGATGGGAAAAATTCTCCACAGATTTCGCTAATTTATAGAATGCAGGTAATATAAAATGAATGGTGGGGAGAGTAGTCTTCATTATACTGGAGCCTACTGACCACCTACGGCTATTTTTGCACATCTCTCATGCGCCATTATTTAACTCAACTTCGCTTCTCCCCACGGTGATATGTGGCACCATAAAAGTTATAGATTTATCTATGTGTAGCCCTTACAGATGAAAGAGACTGAAGGTTAAAAAACCAGCCATGAAGAACTTCAAACTCTGCCTGTTGATTGTGATATATATATATATATGTTTAGTGCTTTACTGATTTCTTCATATTTTTTTCTGATTATTTCGGATGACGAAAGAAGGAAATATCAAGGATTGCTGTGGAAAAGCTAAATACAACAATCCTGAAAAGAAAATGTATTGTAAGGTAAGGTATGCTAGTGCATGGCAGCGTCACAGGATGCAGTCGCCAGGCAACCCCACTGCCTCATTTCCTAAGCTTTTATTCAATAGAATCGCATGAACCCTATCAGGAAAAGTTGGCCTCCGGGAAGAAACAAATGTTTTTGACCAACAAACAACCACTGCGGTTCTTGTTTCTACTGTAAAAGCTTCACCAGCTTTAGCCACAAGACTCAGGAGCACTTACTACTAAATGTTGTTACAAATTAATATTTCAATCGCATCAGTCTCAGCTACTTTGCTTTGAAAATCTGACTTTTTATCTCAAAAACCTACCATAGTTTACTCAGCGTAGTGAGAAATCAGGTAGAAGGACACTCTCGTGGCTGATATACGTGGTGGAAACTGAGCAAATTTTAGAAGAGCAGGATTTCAAACTTTTCATCTTGTGTTGACGATATGCCGTGCATAACAATTGTAAAAGGGTAAAATGTTGTTGGTCTAAGGCAGGATCTCCGAAAAGTGGATATACTTGGTGAACCGCGATAACTTTGTTTAACCTGGACGTTTATCTGCGGAGTAAATGGCCTGCACCTACAAACTTCCGCAACATGGAATCAATGTTGATATACCGACCACTTTAACCAGGCCTGATCCACAACAGGCATGTTCAAGAATAAGTTAGATACACGTATACATCGTTCAGACGACGGTGGGAAGTGTGACAGATCATCATCAAAAAATGCATGGATTAGATAGCAGGGATTAGGAACCCCATCACATGGACTAGGGTTCGTGAAAACGCTGGAGAAAGTGTTAAAATATTTGGTGGCTTCCAGCTCGTGTGAATGGCTCAACAATTTGAGTGGCTGCTGGAGTATTCGTGTTCCTGTGTGTAATATGGAGCCACGCAACAAATCAGGTTTTAATGTCCCACTACCAGCTGAGTCATATGTGCGTATCCGATTATTTCTGGCGCGCTGGCTTCCTGGCCTTTATTCGCTGATCGGCGTCACTAGTACTGAGGATATACACAAAGTTTATGCAACCGCCGTAAAACCCGTCAATACGTTTTAGATCGCAAAGGTCAGCAAGCGATTTTTAGATATAAACAACCTGTATACTGTTGATTATGCCGATTAAGGATTCCACCTAAAGTCCCAATTAGCCACGTTGCGTGCGGAATTCGATAATTAGTCATGCCAACCTATTGGCCTACACGTGCTTACCAACAAGCCATTTTCATTCACAAGATATCCTTGAAAGTAGTTCAGAATTAAGACATTTTAGGCAGTTATATGCGAATCAGATTTACGAATGGGACAAGGCATCACGGTAGTGTTTTTTTTCAAACAGCAGAGCACAATCATCCGCCGACAAAATTCGCCACTATTTTTAATGTCACGGCATGCTATCTTCCAAGCCAAAGAAAAGGTAGTGCCAAGTGGCTAATGTATTTCTTTATAGCCTCGGTCGGAAGCAATCGCTGCGTCTCCACATCCGTTGGCTATTACGGAAGGAAAGTAGTGAAAATAATAATAATAAGGATTATTCCCAAATAGTGGGTGGCAAAGTTTCATGCATGATCATACTGTTACAGTAAAAATACAAGCATGAGTGGTGGGGTTCGCGGGTCCTACGAATTTCATGGAAAAAAGGCAGTGACATAAACAGTTGGCAATGTTCGAAGTAAACTTGGCCACGCCTGAGCCGGCATGGTTAAGGAACCAAAATTCAAGGGCTGTTTCTTTCTAATGGGGAACATATCAGATGAGACAAGATACGATCGTTAATATTTGTAAGTGGTGGGCAAGAACAATACAAGGGAGGGCGTAGCAAGAGCCTTCCTGCCAGGTACGTGATAAAAACCTTCAAACTGCAGAAAATAAGGAACCAGAATAATGGATCTGGAGAGGCAGCAGAACCGCCACGATCTGGCCAGGCAATTTGAACTGAGGCCTAAAGCCGTCACAGAGTCTTCGTGGCTTTGGGCTGTTGGGCGTTTGGCCAGGGTCACGAATAGGGTAACTGGGGATGGTGGATTTGGGGATAGTGCAGTACGGATAAATGATAGTAGGAAACTCAGAACCACAGTGTGAACTAAAAGTGAAGAGACTCACTAGTGTTACTGCTGGAGCGGAGTCGGTTTTAAAGGTCCCTTGGGAGAAGGAGTTTATGCAAACGCACACTCGACGAAAAATGTCTGACTTGGTGAAGAGTGCAAGGTAAAAGACAACGAGATGTTTAGATCCAATAGAAGGTTCAGCAGATTGGAATGAACGACCCCCGGATGTTGCTGGTGCCAGATGAAGACATTGTTTGCGGTTGCAGGTTAGGGAACGAATGAGCAAGGGGGCGCAGTCAAAGTAGGAAGTGAACCGTTGCCGGTATGCTATCAAATTGGGAATGGCAGTGCCGCGCCGTCACTGTATAGATTAACTTCTGGACTGACAAAGCAAGTTGGGCAATCAAATGATGTTAGTGTTGTGCGAAGATCATAATAGGCAAATCGACAATCAGGAAAAAAATTCTACCCAGTCTTTTGTGTAACTGCAGCTAACTGCGGTTGCTGCAGCTAATTTCGGGATACGGGCTATCCGGATGCCACGCATTGCAAAACTGCCCCAATTTTGGGGACCTCACGTTGATTGTGTTTTGCTCATGCTGTTAACAGCAAATTTCTCAGCAATTTTAAAATCATTAGCTTTATCCTGGTTACCTGAATACCTCAGTCAAGCCGAGTATTTGGGTATTCAACTTCGGGGAATGTGTTTGGATTTCTGAAAAAAGGTTCCAGCAACATGAGTGCCGCTTGTCTGCACATCAATCGCGCATGCCCTAAAATTACTCGGGAATAAACGCCGTTTGCCTGTTTTTGTGCCACGAAAAATCAGCAACCTCATCCCTGATAGAGTTTTGTGATATAAACTTAGTTATGCTGTTGTATCCCCAACTCACATGTGACCGAACATGCCTATACTCGACCAAGCAACGACTTCCACAAAAAATCCCCCAATAACAGGAACCACTTCTGAAATTTACGGATCCACGCACACATAACCAATAAACTGTGGAACAGATTGGCCATCTAGTGTTTCAGAAATACCATCTGAAAGAAAACAAAAGTATAAAATTTTAAAATTTTAAAATTATAAATAAAAAATTAGATTACTCGTTTGCGCCTAAAAACCATATAATTTCGTACAGCAGCGTGAGTGTTTTACGTGTAAAGATTTTGTTCATATTGTGGAGGTTTCCTTCAACTCAACGTTACTGTATGATACTGTTGGAGCTATACAATGCACTCCTCGCTGAACTCAAATCACATGAAATGGTATTTAGAATTTTGGGCTTAGAAAATTCCAAACAGTATTCTTTTAGTTTAGTCCGCTTGCATTTACGTAAATCTGCTTCTTTTGACTACGTTTATCTGAATAAAAGTGCATAAAATTGGCATTTGGTTGCTAACATCAGAGTCTTTGTGAATAGGCAGGAGCACGATCAGGCTTTATGAGGATTAGTTTTATCACCAACACCGTTGTGCTACTTTCATTTTCCTGCATTTCAAAATGAAAACCCGGTCTTAGGCGCCGCATTAATTTTTTTATTCAATAACTTCGTAAATTTTTGTCTTGGCTGAGTCTGCAAAATGAAGATCTTAAGTAAAAAACACATTGCTACGGAACTTATCTACAGTATTCAGGTTTGCAGTACTAAGACTTCAGGAAGAACAAAAGAGCAAAGCATACTTAATTTAGCTGATTTGGATATTTTAAAATTCTGTTTACTGCGGTGACGTTATGGACTGAAAATGTGAGTGTCTTTTACTTGAAGTTTGCCCCACAATCCTATTTTGCTGAGAGATAATTTTCGGCCATTGCTGTAGGTGCACAAGGTACGATATTTCACTTAAAATTTGTAATGAAAACTACTGTTAATCTACAGTTCAACATAATTGTATCACTTCAAATGGTGCCCACTGATCGGTAAGCAAAATTTCACAAGATTTACTGTTCAGTGCTCATCGATCTCAAGCTGCTGTGAAGTTTTGAGCACACGGTTATAGCAGACATTTGAGTTACTCGCAGCCAAGTTGACTTATTCGGCCTCAAGTTGTGGTTGTTCGTTGATAACATTGTTGAAGGATAGTATTTTGTTATCATTTACTAAGTAAATATGTTATTATATAGTACATTATATTAGCCATATATTATTATTATTTATTATTATTGTACAGGTAAACCCTAAATTTAACTTATACCCGGATTGCAATAAAAAAGCCAGGTATAGAATGACCTGGCTTTTTATAATGTTTTCCAATGTGAACAACAGCTAAAGAGCAACATGGTCGCATGTCATAGCAGCGATTTACTGACAAAGGAAGGAATAATGAGACGCTTGCAAGAATATGATTGCAAATACGTGAGAGTCGATACTCTTATTTAACTTCGATAGTAATGAAGGTGTATCGCATTTTGTTGAAATGCATAAACTGGTAATGCATAAACCAGCAAAAATGGCTGCAACAAAACTCTTTTTCCAGCCAAGTGAACAAGAATTTTTTCGATGTTTAGTAAAAAATGGGCGACACAGTTTTGAAGTCATTAAAATCAATTTGGTCACGACAGTAACTGTGATTTGCCATCGTCGCGTTATAATGACGCTGAAAGCCAATTCACTCCACTGCCTGGAAAATATCAAATCAGAACCATTGAGACCTAGAAGACCACGAAACACTGTATTAGTCGACGAGATGAAACGAAAAGGGATCCCAGAGAATGATGGATTGGCACACTGCCTAACGTATTCTTTGAAAAAATTGAACAAGATTTCCTACATTTTAGGCTTACGGCTTCATATCACTGCAATATGGGTGCGTACACACGTTCAGTTCAAGGTGGCTTATCCTTAATGCACCAGTAATCCCAAATAGCTGTCTTTGAGTCGCGCTGATGATTTGCTTGGCAAACAGTCTGGTGATCCGCACATCCAGGCGAGCGTCGCCATTATTTTTAGTGCTCACGACGTTTACCATCGCGTTATTTGTTAAACCATAAAATTTGTAACGTAAAGTGCATCACAAAGCATGAGCTAATGTCTGAGGCTTCTTGAATAAACCGATTTCATCAAAACCCTGAAAGATCAAAATAATTGTTTGCTTGTTGCAGATATAGACACTTTATTGATACAAAGCCACGAAGAAGTGGTCAAAGTGCAACCCAAATAAACGTCTATGTAGAAATGAATTATAATATGGATAATGTGTCCACGGAAAAGTGGTTGTCAATTAATGACAAAACATTTTTTATAAATTGTTGGAATATCACTCAATGAGATAGATAAAGAGGATGAAGGAAAATGTTGTGAAAATAATTTGCAAATGTTCCAATTTAAGCTTCATAGTCTGATCATTTTTGTAATGTCTACATTAGCACAGTTTCTGTTCAAACATTTCTGACCATGCGACCAGACATGCCTTTGTGCAACTGGTAGGAAGTATTTTCAAAAAGGATTATGACGACTCAAGTAACATGTTTTGCTTGTTTCATTAACAGCCGGTCATTCGAACTCGTCTTGGTACGTTTGCTATTCTCAACGAGCTGGTGTGACACCATTACTGGTGTTTTGTTCACACGTCCAACGGGACTCAAAATACGTTGTTTGGAATGAAGTTCCGCCAGTTGCTCTGTGCTATGTGTTAGGTTGTTCAAGCATATTGTTTACGTGGTAATTTTAATGTGATAGCACAACATAAGCGTGGAAGGCCCCTAGGTTATTCGAACCCATTTAGTTTTTTAGTCAGGTTTTCTCTACGAAGACGATATTGAGCGTCATTTCTGATATACGCAATCGCAGAGCTTTGTTTCTTTTACATTCCGCAGAGTGCCAGATGGAAATGTGCATTTCCTTTGTCGGAGAAATGGCTCAGGCTCGGTCCAGTTAGTTTCCGCCTAATCGTTGAGACTCTGTTATATCATTGGTTCTAAGTCAACCGGCAACGTTACAAGCCAAAGGTTAATCAGATATGTTGAGTTTGTTATTGCAAATTTGTATCCGCAGTGAACAGAGCATTGTTTAATTTAAATAAAGTAGCCTCATTTCGTGTGCCGTGGAAGTTTTCCACAACTGTATAGTCCCCAGCACATACAAATGTCAGTCGCTGAATGCATAGGAGTATAAACCCGATGACGATGTAATAGAAGGTAGCTTTTTTCAGAAGATTGCGACTCAGAATGTGATGGTTCTACACAAGCTTCTAGTTGACTTCGTGATCTGAGTTGACAGATAGGTTTTCATTGGGTTCTCACAGAATTTGTAGTTTGAGTACGTAACAATGAAAACCGCTTTAAAAACTACCTGGACGAAACACACTTATTCGAAATGTTTTGTAGCTTCAAAGTTAATATAAAGCATGCAATGAATTGAGGAACAATACGAGGGTCAACTATTCTACCTTGATTTGGGTTGCAAGAATTACTAAGGCATCCCCCTTTGGGAAACACATGCAAGGAAAAACTAAGAAGGGAAATATACATGAGGTACCCATGGTTTGTAGTACACTAATCGTCCGTTGCTTCAATCGCAACAACCAGGTTCACCGTTCTAACCCTAATCTAACAAAGAGTATAAGTTTATACTTTTCATGCGCATACTGTGCCCACTTCATATTAATGATCATCAAAGAAGGTATGAATAATTAGATCGACCATTTTTGACTAAAAGGTGCAACCGTTTTCTAGCCAGTTTTCAAAGGACAAAGAATAGCATAGTTTAGAGTTAATGGCTACAGATAATGAGTGGATGTAATAGAGTCTAAGATCATTTCAAACTGAGTATTTACGATTACCTAACATGTTAGCAACCAGCCTGATAGTCCAGCAAACCTATTCCTAATATTCGGTCTCATTTCGCATTTTGTGTTCCTTCTACGTACCAAATAAACTGCTAATAATATTGAAAATATACATGAATTTTAAAGCAAACGCGCTAAAGAGACTGTTCCAAGTGTTCCCTTATCATTTGGCACAATAAGCCGGGAATGTTTTCAGATTCGGTGGGTGATTGATTTTTTCTGCACGGTTTGCTAAACTTATCTGAAGGCGGCTTTTGGTGCTCTATGTAATTACAGCATTTCAAGGCAAAATAATGAATGCACATCTGTAAATTATGTGCCCATTATTCGTCGTGTTATCCCAAATCACATTGTCTATGCAAAATTAAGAAGCTTTGCGGCATTTAGTTTTCCTGAGTGACCGGCGTCTTGTAAATGCCAAATGGAGCTTCGGAAACCACACGTTTCAGTTAACGGCAGCATCGTCTGCTTACAAAAGTAGGCTGAACCACTAAAAGCAAATTTGAGTCGTCGGTCTCACTTGCAGTCAAATGATGTTATCAGAATACGCGAGATTTAATCTATACCATCTTGTAGGCTGCGGGCTAGTTCAGATTCTTCCACATCAAACCTGATTTATACTTTAGGTGGCACTGCTTCTAGAAAGTCAGTTTTCATTTCCCTCCAATTCAGAAACTACTGACATTTCTTTGAGAATAACTCAAATGAAGGAGGGCCTATCTTTATTGTGACACATTGAAGCAACGTTGTAGGCATCTAATATCTAAACACTCCACAGTGCCAGATTTTGTGAGAAAAATTCGACCCACTTTGTACAACAGGGGAGAGGCATTTAAGATCATACATGACGGAGCCAAATCTACTGCTATCTTACTGAAAATTAGAAAGCGCAATTGCTAACCAGGTTACTGGAGAAACCGGTATGATGATCTGACAATTCTTTTGACCACAACATTTTGACAAATGATTGCCTCTGAACTATTGGCAATTATTTCCAGCAGAAGCTTCAATAGGGCTAAACTTTGGGGGATACATTTACCCGTTTAGCCAAATAAGCCAGCTAACAGTTGTTTCATGACTTCCACAAACAAGTATAATACTGTCACTCAACTAATTTGATAGAAATTCACGGTGCATTGGCAGGAGAAGAGGAACGAATTTCTGCAGTAAAACGTTTTTCTTTAAAAATAAGGAATTCAAAAATGCGATTGTTGATCAGAGGCGTAAGCACACGCACCCCTAGTCGATTGAAAAATACGTTTACTGTTAACCGTTTGTAAAACGCTCTGAAGTAGAGACCCAAATACCGCGCGTTAAGGGAGTTTAAAGATGCTTTTAGCATTATTTATAATATATGGTAAACACAGCGTGACTTTATAAATGTACCACAAAATTATCAGTGCACTTCGGGAGCTTGCTGCAATTTTCTCCAACAAAATTATTCTTGGCAATCCTGTGACTCTTCAATTTTACTTACATAAGTGACCAGCAAAAGATAGCCTGGAATGGACAGTTACGTTACTGTTTACTTGGCTGAGTCATTTTAGTTTCCGGAAATGGAAGTTTGGCCGGAAACCGATGGACTAGTTTTCCTAATATAAGTATGATGATTAGATTAATCGAGCGCACAGAGATGACGATTAGTGGGAAATTTGGCAGAAGAATTCCGAGCGGAGAAGCATATATGAAAGCAATTTACTTAAAACCGCAAATAACTTATGTAAAATTGCATAGGCTTAAGCTGTACCTGTGAAACGGGTGCAGATTAAGACGTAACAATCACATTCTAGGTGGCGTAACACTGTACAAAAGCACTTAAGTTAACAAAAACTGTTCCAAAATATATGAGAAGTGAGAGAATAAATAGCTTACACTGTGAAAGGTACCACGCGCTCACAAGTAATAAGTATAGCCTATTCTCGTGTGTTTTTGGGAGGGCGGCTGATATCAGCTGAAAATTCAAGACGGCGTCCCTCAGCGTAAGTTCTCCAGTTGCATGAGGTGATGCAGTTTATGTGACGGAGAAAATGTGTCTGTATTGAAACACCTGGAAATGTGTGTTACAAAACGATGGAATAACTTTCTGGTTTTTTTATGCTCGACATATATGTCGACAAAACATCTTGCTTAACACACACTGAAATCCTCAGCAACTTATGTCCACCTCCCAAATACTAGAGGCAAATTTTCTGCTTTAAAGTGCAACACACGCTAGATGGAATAAACTCAAGCCAGCATCAACGGTAACTTAGCGCTGATAACAGTTACCAATAGTCCCAATATTTACCATACCGCAACTCCAGTCTTTCCCGCAAATTGCTACTGACTTAATGTTTCCCAGTATTTAAGTTAGGTATACTGGTACACGGTCCGCTCCTTTTGACCGTAGTAAATCCAGGAAACTTCTAAAACCCCATGTGATTGCTTGGCAAGTTTGATAGATTTTGCAATTGATTGATTGATTTGTCATATGTTGTCAAAGTGGTACAAGTTGAGCAACATAAACGTACGTTTCGAACTAGTGAACGAAAGTAAAAAACAGCCAATTGGCGAAGAATTGCGCCGAAGGTATGCCTGAAGTCAAAATTGCGATGACGCAAACAGGCAAATTTCTGGTAGTCGTTTGTTCAGGAACAAATTGTTCATCAAAAAACTAATGTTCAACCTTCGTCGAATAATTGAGTTATGGACCGCTTGAATAACCTTCAAAGCAAGATAAAACAGGGTTATGTGTTCAGGTTGCTCTAGGTTCTATGCTAACCTTCAAGATTTTAGTTAAGTCAAACAAAAACGTATTTAATGAACTATACAGTCGATCATATCACATAGAACAATAAAACCTATTTCAATACATTTGTATTATTTTCAGCAGTATGTTCTAAAGTTTGATTCGGTGCCCTGTCATCATCGACCGCTTTACTCGTGTCAATTGGACGAAAACTTAGTTTGGCAAAATGAAACCTGGGTTCGTCTACGGAGAAATCGGGCTATAAGTTGGCCAGCGCCTAAGTGGGTCGCAAAATGTACAGAGAATCAGGCACTAGAAAATTACGTAATCAGCGAAAAACTGATATTCTTAAAAAAATATCCAACTATTGAGACTCATTTTGTCGTACAACATTCAACTGTAAAAAAGGAAGCCGGTAGGAAAGCAAAAACACAAACGGTAAGCGGATATTTACGACACTGACTAATGTGACCATACTGCAAAATAGACAGCCTGGCCGACTGTCTACAGTCCGTTTTGCTATATTTGCGCCTAAGACACGGAAACCTCTACGTCTCAATGAGAATTCTGACTCAAGAACATTAAACTAACTTTTGTAGGACATACTTAAAACTTGGGATCTGTTTTAGGAGTGTTTCCGCTCTGGGCATACTTCAAGATGAAGCTGGTCATATACTCTTTCAATATACCGCTGGTTGGAGTTGCTGCGGTAAGCAAATGTATTGCTCAGCCAACAGCATAATTGTCCCCTTATGTGTCATAGTAATTTATCTATTGAGCAGTTTCCTTAGGTTTTACTACGGCCACCCAGAAAAACTTTTCACGTCCCATAACACAGAGGAGTGCGAATGCAAATTTCGGCCGAAAGCTTGTTGGTCGTGGACCGTAATTTGCGGGCATTTTTATGCCTTACCACGCTGGGATTAGAAGACCGTTCATTCTTCTGTGTAGACTTGATGCTCTTCTTGAAAGTGGTGCACACTTCACAAGCTGAACTGATCGTATGTTGGAAACGGTAAGGTAATCCCGGCACATTTATATCACCTGCTACCCACCTGGACAATTTTCAGCATGCCAAAATATTGTGTTACAAAAATGCAATCCGGTGGTTCCATATTGCTTCCAGCAAATTGTCGCTTTTACATAGCTATTGGGTCAATCTAACTAGTTATATATATATATATATATATATATATAGGAAGAATGTACTAACATTCCAGTACACCGTCATAGTGGCGATATTTATTGCCCGCCGGAGTGAATTTTGAGCTCAGGTTGATATAAACAAGTCGTTTGATGATGAGTTAAAGCTAACAAAACTGTGCTGTCATTGTGAAGTCTGACAAATGGCAAAGTCATGTGTGCACCCATATCCCGCAAATGGCGCACATGAGGGATGCTTGCAACGTACGGTTTAAAGAGCATGTAACAAAAACGAATAAAACTTCGCCTAAATTTCTCTGTGGCAGAGAGCACCTGGACATTCGGATATGAGCTGCTGTGAAACGTTCTTTAGTAAATGGTTGGCCACCTTTGAGCGCGCAGAAATCTGTCCAACACAAACAATCACTAGGGAAGTGTTATGCGCTGCGCAAACATACAAGTGTAATTTTCGAACGATTGGATGTACATATATCACGTTCATGGAAGTCAGAACCGAGGTGTTCTGCGGAACCTACTATTTAGAGCTGTTCGAACATGCAACATAAATATCCCGGAACTCCCCTGTAAACCTGATACTGACTCAATCTGATAACCGTTATCGTGTTTAGTGATATGCAAGGTTGACTTAACAGAACAGAGTTCGTTCCTTCCAACCATTAGCCTAAGTCAGAAATGGCCGTTTAGTATGCTAACGCAACCTACACAGACATTCCTTGGAAAGTGGTCTGGTTAATTTTGGGCTTTTTGCTGAACCTCACAGCTTACTCCAAATGTTTTTTTCACCATTCGTGAAAAATTGGAGACATCTTAGATTGTCATGCTACATGTTATCACTGTCATCTATTATTCTGTCATGCAGCTGTTCGTCAACTGTGTTTTGAAGTGGTGAGACTACTTGTTGGTTTGTAAATTGATGGTGAACCTTCCAATTTCAGTACGTGGCTGTCTTCATCCTGGTCGGTATATATGCAAGATGCGTCCAATTTTAATGGGCCTCATTATTTCATTTGCACGTCTTATCTCAGTGTTCCCAAAGTTTGAAAGCTAAGTGGTCCTTTTGATTGCGTGTGTTTATTGCTCGATCAGTGAAGTAACAAGCCCGAACGAATTTCCGTTCTTTTCTTATTCATGCGTATTCCGATATCCCGAGTTTCGTCTCGTGAAAGTCGTCTCTTGCGCGTTAATCATGAATGGAAACAGGTGATTGTCTTTTGCCTCCTTGTAACGAGTCCGTTTTTATTGCACCTGGTTGACACTGTCGTACGTGCTCGCTCTACGTTTATTTTCAATATTCATGGTTGAAGTTAAAGAAAACATTTGTCTCCACCGCTTCGTTAGGTGTCCAATTTAGCATCGATAGTCATCTTTGCAGCCCTTTGTAGGCCCGTGCGCACCTTTCTATTCTACTTTAGTAGCAGCCTGGTTATTGATGTATGCCAGCGTGATTGCTTTGTTAGATCGTTTTCTTGTTAGTTGGTTACATGTTCTCAGGGAACCCCAATAAAAATACCCGGGTATACATTGCTGTGAAAACTTTCATAAACGTGTTTCTAAATTCCCTTGGATACAACTACTTTGCAGTTGTCAGGTTGTTTGATTAAAGTAAGATTACTCCTTTCCGATTGTGATCGTTCGTAAAAAACTCACATCTAAATGTCGGAGTATTATAATATCGGAGTTCTTGTTTTGGTGGAAGGCAGTATGAAACAACTTCAACCGTCTAATTTGGAGTTCCACCGCCAAGTCATTGCCAATGACTTTCACAACTTTATTTCCCTCCAGTACCATCCGGTCTAATCTGAAAACCCTAGTGTCTATTTTGCACCTAAATAAAAACATCTGTTGCACTTTCAACTACGTATTCAGTAGCGTTGTTTACAACAACAAGCGCAACTTTTCTCATCGCCACGTAGCGACGTTTCATTTCAGTATCGATGTGTGCGGAATAAAAGGCAATGTTATATTGCGCCCTACAACGGTGCTTGACAATCCTACGTCACGCCTAATTAGTGACTGCGATGCAATTGCATTTGTGCCATTTCCAACCTAGAACATTTTTGGTGGCTGCTTCGAAGTGTAACGTCTCACGTCGTCTCCGACGTCTTGTAATTTAAATGTATTCGTGAATGCTACTTAAAACCACGTAAGCTCGTGAACATTTAGGACTGACGTACATCATCCGACGTTCGTTCAAGCGTTTTTATGGTACATATTTATCGGCCGTAAGCTTAAGAACAAATGATGATTGTAAATTTATGATTTCTTTGGGTCATCGCCCTTTGACGAAGGTAATTTGGTTTTGCTTGATAGTCATCCCAAATGTGTTGTTTCCTAGCAACGATAAGCTGCTTGGCAGCCAAGTGACATGCTGACGAACCAACTAGGGCAAATCAATGATGCGGTTGTTGAAATTTAATTCAAACTAACATGTTTTGGGTTAATCACACAAATTTAATCAAGCTAGCAGCGTCGTTGTCAATAGCCATGAACAGTTTGCACGTAGTTCCACCAAAGAGCCCGAAAACAACAACTGCAGCAGGAAATTTTTGTAGTGAAGTGAACGAATTGGATAACTAGATTTAGTGTTGCACACCACGTGGTAGTATCGTGATCATGTTCCAGTGATCACACTAACCACGGTAGACGGCAAGTTTTCATTTCCATGTATATTATTGCACATAATCCCATCTGACATCTCCTCAAACACACCATGCTTTACTAATCTCATCCCATTCCCTCATCTTCCCAAGCTTTGAACTTCGGCAATTTCAGGTATGGACAACCTGGTTTGATAGTATCCACTTCTTCTGTCCGATGATCTACATCCACAAGATCCCCAAACGGACCGAAAAACCGGCAATCTTATATCGGTTTCATTCTACCTTTGTTTTCTTGGCCAGCCTGAAAAGAATTCCGCTGCTCAAAGAATCGCACATCTCAGCCCAATGACCTCCAATGTGACGTTCGTTACGGGACAGTCCAAAAACCGAAGTATGTTAAGCCAGTGATGGCACGGCACTGCCGTACCGAGTTTGATAGCACACCCGCAACTATTCCCCTCTTACTCTCGGCCGTACCCGCTCACCCACACGTTCAATTAACCGAAAATACGAACAAGCTCCCCACCTGGACCCAGCTGCCTCCATGACATGTCCATTTCAATCTGCGGAGCCTTTCGTTTGAACTTAGCCATTTGTATATGTCCGTGCGTCTTGCAAAATTCAATCAATTTCAAAACAGTTCACGTTCCGGCGCGTGTGCTGCCACCAACTCACTCTTCCAACAAACTAATATGCCTGACTCCACAATAGCGACACCAGTGAATCTCTGCAGTTTCAATGTACACCATGTTTCTGAGATTCCTGTTACCACTTATCTGCTTTTCTAATCCCCCACTTCACCATCCCCACTTATGCTTTTTGTGACCCTGGCCATGAGCGTAACAGTCCAAGACCACGAGGCCTAAATGGTGGTTTTAGGTTTAAGTACAGTTTGACCATCTGGATAACGCTAAATCTGCTGCCTCACCGGATCTGACGCTCTTGTTCCTCATTTTCCACCGTTTACACTTTTCTTGTCATGCATCAGGCAGGAAGTAACTTGTTTAGCCCTCACTCGCTTTGTTTATTTCCCGCAACCTTCAACTCCTAACGATTCGATCTCGCTGGATATTCTATTTAAAATAACGCATAGTACCTGCGCTTCCTTGCCCGTGCCGGTTTAGTGGAGACCACGGCTATATCGGATAATGCCCACCGCCTATGATGCTGTCCCTTTTCCCAAAACCCCCCTGTACACACAATCCCCGCCATTCATGCTTTTATTCTGACTGCAACCTTTTTGATCGTGCCTGACGGCATGCCAGTGTCATTATCATTATCATTGTCATTACCTGGGCTCCAGTGTAGACTATAGTTTTTTTCCTTAATGGCGGCAATTCACCCACAAAATCAGATGAGTTTTGCGGTTTCTGGCATTCTTCCGGCTGCTTTTCAAACGTGCCTAAAAAAGCGAGCGTTCTGTTCTCTAAATATATCCGTGGATATTTTGGTCTTAGGTTGTTGGTACCACCTAACATACTGAAGAACTCAATGCTCCCCGAAGAACTAAGTAATTAAGATGCTACTTGGCATAATCAAGCAAGTAGTAAAATGCTCGCTGAAGGGCGGTATAATTTGCCTAGCTCATCCGTGATTAGTTTAGAAAAATTGTGGAAAAAACGAATACTTATCACGCGCAACCAGCATCTAGTCCTATGTTCACTAAGTATTTCCCCCAATTATACCCCTAAGAAATTCAACGGTGGGCATTTGAAGCTAGTGTAATTCGACCATGTACGAGAACCGCTAGAATAACATCATATTGTAAGTTTTGATATAAACAAAAGTTTGGAGAAGATGGCATGGTGGTTACGTCCCACAAAATATTATCAATGCAGCCTTCTGTAGAAAGCGGCTTGTTAAAAATTAACTGGAATTGAAAGGCCAGTACGTGCACTCATCGCGTTCACTAGTTTTACGTTTAATATGCGCCGACGAACTTTTACTCATAGAAGTTTCACTTTTCATCGCATTCACTTTGACAAGGAAGATATATCCAAACAATTTAAATGGTGTAGGTGTCCAATGATTTTGCATGATCTGCTGCTTTTGGGAGCAGAGCGAGTGGATAATCCCGACTTACGTTTGTCGATAAAAAATCTTGAACAGACATTTACCTTATCCATTCGGCGGCGTTTACGTAAGCTCACCAAGCACGATGGAAATTGTCACTAGGTTACGCTGTTCATAGTGAACTTGTGCAAGCAAAGTTGGATTGTTTGTCCCAATGTCAATAACGTTATCGTGTAGGAATGCGTTGCCTGAAGTTAGTTAGTTCGACTATAAGTGCGAATGACGGCTTCGGAAGGGTTACATTGCAAACAGTCAATTTTTAACTCAGCGCTATCAAACATTGGTAAGCGATGTACATCTAAGTTCAGCCACATCTAGGAGATCTGGCACTCTTTCATGGTCATTTCCGGTTCATCTGGCAAACTTGTGAATTGTTCAGCAGACTGAGGTAGTTGTCTGAGGCAGGCGACCTTCATTTATAATGAACAGTTTATGCCATCCAAATATTTTTTCACTTTAATGCAGTAACGAGGACAAGTAACATGTCGGTGCCGAGCCCAACGACAGTGTTCTCAATGACTGTGCTTCTGGTTTAAACGTCGATGGCCTCAGACTTCACAATCATCTCACCTTTCTTGTCATTCCGCGCCATCCTACGTTGATTTCTCAAGTCTTGCTTTACTTGGACACTCCTTAATGCCTTGCAAGTTTTGAAACAAGGCGCAGCGCCGACTCTTAATCATGTGTTAGTTCGTGGCCACAGACGTATTGCATGGCCTAAGAACCAGGTGACTCGAGTTTCTAAAGTAGAAGGCAGCTAAAGATTTATGCTAAGAAAAATACAATGAACGTGCTCAAAACTGTACAAAATTAATCGCCTTCGTATTTCAACGGGCAACATAACATTATTCGTACACATCCTACAAGGCATGGATGACTACTTACAAAGAAAGACATGTGATTTAACTTTTGAATATCCTGTTTACTAAGGCATCATAGCGACCCTCCATGAACATGATCAGCTTAAACGCCTTCGGGAGTATATTATATGTTCTATAAAGCCCCACGGCGCTTGTTTTTCTGATGACCTTCCAGGAGCATTGTTCAAAGATGGGATTGAAGTACTCAGTCAGCGCTTGTCCGATTCGTTCTTCCGTATATGCTTACAATGCGCCGCAAACTGACTGCACTTTTTCTAGATCACATTGACTCACGTAAGTGGGAGATGTCTGAGTAAAAGGTACGAAGTTTGGGGCACAAGCTTGATCACGGTGAGGGTGCGGCAAACTGGCACATGTCAGTAAAACGCATGAATAGCTTAGGCACTGTACATCTCGAATTGCATTTTGCGGCTGCGTTTCGGTCTCCTGGGGAAATTTTGAGAATAATATTTCAAATAAACGGGAAGGAATATTCGTAAGAATGAATGCTTATGCCAAGCAAACATGCAATATTTTTTTATAGTGCGCACCTTGATGCAGTCAGAGGAACAAAATTCCAATAACCGACTAGCATGCATCATATATTAATGAGGTCAGGCAATATGGACCTTTGATTTTATCTTATATGCGATCAAGTCTAGACGGTTTGGTTCTAATTGCAAGGTTCACAGCTGGTAAATTTCTGGGTGATGTGACACGTGCAATCGCGAGACGTTTATTTTGCTCGAGGAACTTATACATTTTTCTCCTATCGCACTGAGGTTTGGTAACCAAATTATACACTCATTCTTGGTTTCATGCAACGAGAAAATCGCCAGTCAATTTTATGTTTTTCACATTGCACCGGGTTTGATTGATACAATAGACTCTTTGTTATCGATCACAAAACCCGGTTTAGAGGTTTGAGTGGGCACCATCTAATGGCAATTGATACTCAAATAAAGACACGTTTTAAATCTCTTCAAATGTGCTAACACATTTCTGAACTATTATCTTATTTAACAGTTTCGTTTTTATGCAGCGTGCAGTATATACCAAACGTTGACCGAAATTTTATAACTTTTCCTGAACACCAATAACCTGGGTCACGTTAATCACCGTTGTACTTAATTGCTTATCAATCAAAACTATTTTCCTTTAATTATCTAGGCCAGAAGAATGTGAACCTATTTGTTTGTTCGCAACGAGCGCGTACTTTCCTTGTCCGACGTTGTCACAATCATGGCAATTCTCACAGCGTTGATAGGGCAAAGATGAATGATTCCTGTGTCTCGTTGCTTTGTTACGCAACTATGTTTTGCATGTAGTGAAATTGGTAGTAGAGAATCGGTTGGCAACTAACCACTGGAATTTTTATTCCTCGAATATGCGTCATTCACGGGTCAACGCATTGCATCAAGAAGCTTATCCGCAGCAACTTTCCGGTGGGATTTGAGCAAAACATATGTTCGGTAAACGCCCAAAAATATCATTCCGTTCATTCACGGAAATATGGCTTAAGTGGACAGTATGCCCAGACAATTTGCGGAAAAAAGGCCTTCAAAAAATAATTTAAAACAATATTTTGTACATTCATATATGGCTCTACAGTATTGCACATGACTCCGTGGATTCTACAAAAAATGGCATATTTAAAGTTGCCAGACTAAGGAAAAATTATCATAATTTAACAACCCAACGGGCAGAAGGGTCTGTTATTCTGTTGTTTCCCTTTATGTTGTTTACATGTATGCCAGGTGGTTTTCACTGAAATTTGCAGCCCAACACATATAATTTAACGGGTAGATTGCTCGTTTTATCAGAAGGAACAAGCGATTTCAAACTAATAGAACAAAATACGCTACAAGCTAGTACGGCAATCGAATATATCCGGGAAAGGCTTTCATCTTACCTATCCACTATTAATTATGAACACCAAATTAACCGAAAAGTTATGAATGACTTTGATTTATTGATACACGATTCTGCCATGTATGTCTACGTCAAAAACGTATGGCTAAAGGGTTTGCATATGCTGAAATGAACACTGACTAATAGTGCTCTGGACGCTACCGTTGCATCACTTTCAAACAAACAAATCGGCCTTGAAATTTATTTTCCTTGCAGGCTTACAATACACCGTGAATTTAGGCAATTCGCTCAAATAGCCCCAACAATCTTTCAACTAGGGAAGGTGGCGTTTCGCAGTAACGTTACACTTTCACGTATTACTATCTCAAACTCATTCCCATTGATATAAGGGTCCTAAGGGAAGACAACTGAGAACGATTTAGTCAGTTGTGCAAAATAAAACATAAGCTGAAGAGCAAACGCTTAGAGAAACCTTATCATTTTATGTCAAAGACGTAGCGATCAACGCAACCAATAAGACAAGACAATGGGGTATGCCGACGCCGTCCTGTATCATGTGAAATGCGTGGATTTGAGTTCAAACGAGCAAATGCTGCAAACATATCATCTTCGGGCAATGGAAGGATGAACGTCGAGTTACCCGGTGACCTGTAATAACGGTAGGGAATGCCCGTCAAATATTGGGATTGTTGCGATTAGTGCCATACCAAATAATACGTTAAAGCTATTGTTGAGGTAGATGGGAAAAAGGAGTTGTGCTAATCGATTAAGGGGGATTAGTCGCACTAGGTGTACAAAAGCGTCAGTATTGTAACTTTTCTTCATTGCTGTCTATGTTCTAGGAGTACTTCCACCTGACTAGAAAGGGTTCCCGTGGATCGAACACAAAATCTCTCTTTCGTCTGAACGCCTGTGAGCTTTCCGACGTTGATTTCGCGGGGCTGCTT
The DNA here is from genome assembly GCA_004794785.1 of Opisthorchis felineus. Classification (NCBI taxonomy): domain Eukaryota; kingdom Metazoa; phylum Platyhelminthes; class Trematoda; order Opisthorchiida; family Opisthorchiidae; genus Opisthorchis; species Opisthorchis felineus. The sequence goes on from SJOL01006691.1 coordinate 93,098, forward strand.
CATCAATTAAATCGACATACGTGCTGTCATTTATTGACACGCTGATTTCGGTTAGCTTTCACCCAGAAGGGATCCAGGACGCCAGCGGAAAAACTCCCCGATCTCTGAAATAGGAACAATTTACCTGGGTGAATTTTTTCCATCGTTTCATTTGTCTCCGTTTCATTTGTGGGCATCGCTTACAGGCCATAACAGATTTCGTTGCAGCAGTTCCCATCTCTAATCAAGCGCATACCGAATACTGAAGTCATAATCTTCCAGAGGAATGCCCACCTCAAGAACTCCCCTGGGATCAGCGGTGGTCTTGATCCACTCAAAGGGGCTCGTGAGGGCCCACACAACAACAAAAGTGTATATTCATCGTTTGAAAACTTGCGCTCTGCGTTAGACACTACAAGACCGGTATATTAGAGATAATTTAAAGTGCATGCAATATCCTGGTTCTTATTCGTTTTCATATGTAAGTCTGACGTAAGCCGCGCTTTCCTCGACGATTTTCGTTCATGATTTCGTTCTGAGGAAAGGATCACAGTCCATTATTCGCTAAGCTATGTCAGAGTACATTCGATTTTAGATTGTCCTGGCACATGGAATTTCGACTGTGAAGTATCGAACCTATTTTGTAATCAGATATGCTACTTACGCTTGCCATCATCTCTCCCTACTGTTAGCCTGAATCTGTCAAACAAACCGGGTGAAAATAAACGGATATTATTCACAGTGCAAGTTGGCTCAGATGCAGCTGTGTGTGCCTACGAATCAAGTATCGCCCCATGCCCTATATTGTGGCGAGCGCCGCCTCTCTTGCTCGAACTCAGCCATCGTTGGACACACGAGCGTCTAAATGTAGCATGCTTACATACTTTAATTTCTCTGTTTAATTTTGTTGAGTCGGTTGGTCAATTTATGTGGTGGAAACAACGGCTATTTTGGATTATACTGTTTTGATTAGCCAGAATCCGTTTGGAAGAGAAGCGATGGCTGTCATTCAAGAGGTCACATAGTTTCAGATTATTTAGCCTAAAATCTTATCGATATATAAATATATAAATATATATATAATTGTATATATAATATAATATATAATATATAATATATAATATACATCATATATATAATGTATAATAATGTATATAATACATATATTATAAGCATAATAAATATGTATATAATATAATATATATAATAATGTTATATAAATATATTATAATAATAAGTATATTTATATAATATCGATATATATAATACATGTAATATTATAATAATATATCAAAATAATAAGATATATAATATAATATATATATTATATAAATATGTAAATATATAAATATATAAATATATAAATATATAAATTTTTCATGAATATGGAAATAAAGTTAAATCCGCCAGATGATGGAAATATGGTTTGCTTTGGGAACAATTTGACCAGACGCTTAAGAACCTTTGCGTTAATTAAATCAGTAAACGTTTGCCATACTGCGTCACATGGAGAAAACAGTGAATAAGTTATGATGTTTACACTATGTGCTGGAGGTGCAATCTACTAAAATCGAGAATATTATTTCAGATAAATTACTTGATTTTTTTCGTATGATCGTTTTCATTTATTTCTTCTGATGACTTCATCTGAATGCTGACTGGCTATAATAGCTTTCTCGTGAGAAGCTTAACTTTGAATATTTCTACGACAATTGCGAGCAAGTTTGTGTCAAGCCTCACGGCAAATTCCATATATTTCGAAACTAACAGAGGCAAGAAACTTTCTCCACTAGTTTATGCCAAGCGCATATTTCTTTTATTCAACTATTCAACTCAAAAATTTTCCGCCTAGCACCCTCCTATTTATTCGAGTTCCCAATATGCGATAAATGAGAAAGTAGGGTATATAATCACCGCTAACGTGCACTTACTTACTTCATCATTCCGAAGATTGACTAGTGCTTGTCAACAATAAGCAAGGCGCCTAGTTAACAACCCTGTAGTATCGATTTACACAATTTCAGGTTTTTGTTGAAATTGCATTCATTTACGGATAGGGAGTGCCCTGAGAATTGAATCTTCCGACAGCTCCTCCGACCTACGCAGCTGATTACGTTCATAGTTTGTTAGTAGATTTTCAACCGCTGCATTCAGCTCAGATCCATTGTCTATCTTTGCACATCACAAAATGAGATACGCTAGTCAAATCGTTGACTGCACAAAACGTCAGGCAAACTGTTTTCTACACCTCCGGTTGACGCTTAGATTCCGGAGTACCAAGCTCACTTACGCAGATGTTACCAAACTTTCTCCCAAACAAAGATGTTGTTACTACGTTAATCGCATATTTGGATGAGCTACACACAATGCCTGATAGCCGCTGGGTAACATATCAATACGTTATGAGAATGAATGCTAAAGTTTTTTTATTATGAATCAAGTGACCAAATAATATTTGTTTGTAGTTTCATCCAAGATGCGGAAAGAATTTGATTGATTACTAAGTGAATACACTGGTGGGTGCATTTATTTTGGCGTCAGCCTCCACGGCCACAATGTATGGAAATACTCAAGGAAACATCCGTGCATGCAGAAGTAATCAGGCAATGCCTGTCATTAGCGAGTGCGTTTCCGATGGAGACTGTTGCTGAGGCACCTGAAACAAGCAACGTCGTGCATTCCGGATTGAAGATAAAATCAATGATAGCTTCTGAAACGTGAATTTTATTCACTTCATGAACACTTGTTTCGTGACTTTCCACTGAACTTTATTAGGCCGTTTATCTGGTAGTTTCGACCTAACCGTCAGGAAGAGCGCAGTTTCTCACCCACCCTTAAGGCCCATTGATCTTTCACTGGAGTTGACAACTTAAAAAGTGCTCTCCGTCTAATAGTGTCATCAAGTTAGCAAATGCGTCAACCTGAAATACAATTTTCGAAAATACTTTGTCATACTACTTACATTGCACACGTTCTGTCCACTACGTACTAGGAAGAATGACTGCGGCAGATTCAACAATAAAAATTAACTTTAACCTCCCAAAGTTTCTGCACAAAAACATACATATTTTAGTTGAGGCTTTCCAGGATTTTTACAAAGGAAATGAGAAGCAAATGAATGCACTCCCTAGCACTGGAAAAAATTCTGAAACGATAAAACGAAAAACACGCGCTAGCGTGTGCATTTTTACCAAACAAAGTCATGCGTATTACATTGTACTGACACAACCTATAATCCGACATTTTGTGGTTTTGCCATTCGCATTCGTGCATGCACATGGTACCATTCAGTACACATGAAATGATGGAAGTCACCTTGTAATTCGGGGACTTGATTGCAGTTTGGCAGAATAATTGAGTTACTTTTAACACCAAAATGTATACCGGTGCTAGAAAAGTCAGTGGAAAATAGCGCTGTGTTAGCTAGTTTAAAATAATATTCTACGGTGAAACTGAGGACAATTTGTGCAAAGCGTTGAGGTCTGTTAATCGAAAATCAACCCACAAAATACGTCAGCACGCAACACATTTTACCGACCCGGCTTGTTCGCGAGGCAACCTATACCAGATCCGTTCAGCTAGGTCCCTGCCGTGGACTAGTCCGTCCGATCTGTTTACCGAGTAGTGCTTCCTCTTGTCTAGCCTTAACCAGCATGAACCCAACAAACGTCGGAGTTTCTCATACCTCAGAACGTAATATAAACCACCCTACCGATTAAGCACGCGCACATAACAATGCGGTGCTCGTCTGCTTGGCTTGGTAGCTCATATTCCGTCAGCTCGTAGCCATGGTTCACACTCTCCGGGCATCTACGTTCGGTTCCAATTGTCCCAATGGTAGCCGCGGCCTCATTTGCCTCCTAAGCAGCTTGACTTTTCCAGCGGCTGTTTGCCGATTGCTTGTTTGAAATGACTGGGCTGTTTTACCGGCCTGCCATTCAACCGACCGGATAAAATATCTGGTAAATGGAGCTCCACAGTAATGCACAAGCCGAAAAAATGACTGGTTTAGGACATGCCACCTTACAGAACTGGTAGCACGCAGGAGGGATGAAAACCTCGGGTTTTGGTTGGTTTGTCCAGCATGGAGGTTCTCCCTGGTGCTTTGCAACACGGTACAATCATATACCCGCCCCCATCCAGTAGCACGGGCTCTTCGCCCATCACCGGGGATTCTGAGCGCGGCCTTCAATTCAGGAACTCAACAAATGAGCATTGTTTTTTCTATTTGTTGTCGACAGAGTTGATTCTTCTGGGTTGTTTTATTTAACTGGCAACGCCATAAACTACAGACGGTGAAAAAACTGAACTTGCTTCTGTCAATAGCGAAAAACCCTCAAGACAATGCGATGCCCACGGCTTAAATCTACTTTGGTAAAGGTTAATGCACATTATCCTCTCTGATGTCTCCTCAAACTCAACAGGCTTCACTGATCTCATCCAATTCCCTCGTCTCCTCAGCTGCGTTATCAAGAATTCCTAATCCGGACGACGTGTTTTGCTGTAATGCGCATCCACAAGGATCCCCAACGAGACCGGAAAAAACCCTGCGATCTTACATCGTCTTTGTTCCACCTCTGCAAATTCAAGCCGGTTAAAGAATGTGGCATCCCAAACCGTGGACCTGAAAAATGACGTTCTTCACGGGGCAATTATGAAACCGAAGTATGTCAGGCCATTTATGCCACGGCACCGCCATTCCCATTTGGTAGCACATGCGCAACTATTCCTCTCCCGTACCCTCTCATGCCCGTCACGAAGCGACTGGACCTTAACGTTGTGTGACGGTTTGCGCGCCTCAGCGACCCATTGAACTATACTGGGGGTGGGATCCCCGCGACACTCACAGCCCCTCATACCAGGTTGGTCAACGGTTAGAGGTCGGGAAAACACATTCCTCTGGTCCTCCAGGTTGCGCGTCGGAACATGTGGCAACTTTTTCGGTAGAAATAGCGGTGCATTTGTATTTTCCGGCAAACAACGCTGCCTTGCGACTAGGTTCCTGAGCCAAATGCTTTGGTTGAGGATCCGAATTGTCTTGCTGTCTAGGTGTGCGTGCCCTGACAGTATCCCAGCCCACGTACAATCATGATACCTACCTCTAAGAATAAACTCATGCCACATCGGCTGTCGCGTGGTGCCATCAGCCCGGTCGCATTGATTGCTTCATACGGCAGGGCGGGTAACCGAAAACAGGCTACTGCTGACGCCCTCCTCTTTCTATTTCACATATTTTTTATTCAACTTCCCCCCACCCCATTAAAAACTCTACTTTTGTAGGTCCAGCACTTTGGACTGATGACTCCGTTTGTCTCGCATCGGCTTTGCGTGCTGCCTTTTCTCGTCACATGGCGCCGACATCCTCAGGTATCTTCAAATCAATCTTCAAGCCTCGATACGCAGTCTACCTGGCCGCCTCCAATGTCCGCACCCGCAAGCAAGCAGGACAACAAGCTGCTCTTGCTCCCACATGGGACTCGCTTATCATTGATGTGTGCTGCGTTTCAGAGACAAGAATTCAAGAAGCAAGGCACAATGATTAAGCTAACAACCCCATCAGTCTCCACTCGCTTCCGGCTGCGCACTTCTGGTGATCCGGAGGATGCTGCGGCGGAATGTGCTTGGCAACTGAGATACTGGCAGATCCGGATATCAAAAGAACTTACCAGAATCAGCTTCTAGTGTCTCTTCCGATTTCCACTATCAGATGTGAACCCATACTGGGACGAGATTGCTACTTCTTTGCATAGTGTTGTGATTTTCGCCTGTGGCACAACAACCCCAGGCTCACTCAAGCATTGCATATTAGACCGGACGGTAGCACTGCTTAACTCTCGGAGAAATACCCCAGCGGGTCGCGAAATTGATGTGACGAAATATCAGACGTCAAGTGAAGGCGAGCGTGCGAGCCGACCGTGAACAGTGGTGGACACTGGAAGCCTGGAATTTTTGAAGGTTATTTCAGTTGATCTGCGCAACCGGTCAACGGAGACCACCTGTAACCGAAACCATCAAGGAGCAGAATGGAGCTACCATCTTGAACAAAGAAGAATAGAGAGGAACCGATAGCCGAATACTTCGAACAGCAAATGTCATGGCCACCAGCTGGCACACATCTGGACCCCACAGGTGACCTAGAACCATGGACGGTGAACTTAGAACTGCCTGTGGCATTGGAGATTTATGACGGTACATGTTTTCCCAAGCGCCACCCAGCCTACGATCTGGATGACCACCCATCCGGATTGTTCAAATGTGGGGGTGAAGTCCTCAGTCAGCGACTGTCTGATATGTTTGCTTGCAGTTGGGAAAAGGAGTCTGTTCCAGTAAACTATAGACAGTCGGTGATAGTGCCCATTTTCTAAAATGGGGCTTGTAATGCGGCAAGCACAGGGTGATCAGCTTGACCCCAGTCGTAACGAGACTGTTGCCGTCGCTCGTGCTTCGTCGCCTTACGGTGGCTCGTAGAACACTTACTCGAGACCAGTAAGCAGGATTCCGCCCAAGTAAGGGTTGCGTTGACCAAATCTTAATAATAATAATAATGTTTATTCCCAACTGGTGGGTAGCATACCGTCAGGCATGATCATAATATTACAGTCAAAATAAAAGTATGACTGAAGGGTTGCGAGTACAGGGGACTGCGTAGAAAAGGGGCAGCGTCATAACCGGTGGGCGTAATACGATATGATAATAATAGGTTT